>SWBG01000036.1:0-230509 GCA_023848605.1 Aureobasidium sp. EXF-10728
GGACACCTCGCACTTCTTCATGGAACCATACATGTTCCACTGCTTGCCGACGCGACGTTGAACGAAGTTGGTGATGAACTCAGGGCGGACAAAGTTCACAAAGGCATAACCGACATTCAAGTTGTTTGAGAAGTCGATACGCAGGTAGGAGAAGTCATAATGACCCTCCGAGGTGGCGTCAAGGAAGGCCTTAAGGTCCTCACAATCGACGCGGTTGGGGATGTTACGCAACATAATGGTTGTACGAACATCAATGCCGGCCTCGATCTTCTGCAGATTGACAGTCTGAGGCTGGTTGAACCTCCAGAAGGCCATGTCAGTCTGATGGACAGGAGAGTCCTCCGAAATCCACATGGCAGACTGGCGGGAGCCGTGGCCACGGTAGCCACTGCGGAAACGACGCGGGACGTAGTCGCCACGAGAGCGAGGAGTGTAATCACCTCTGGAGTGACGGGTGGTGTAATCATCGTAGCGATCATTGTAATCGTCCGACACGTCCAAGTCTTCAGTGGCAGCGACGAGATCGGTCATGTCGGAGGCGGCGGGGTGAACGTAGCGCTTGTAGCCGGCAGGTGCGTATTCCTTGATAGACACTGTAAGGGTGTCCTGAAACTGTTAGTGAGGGATCAACGAAGTAGATGAGAGGTTATGAAGAGATGCAGAACAGGAGAGGGAAGAAACTCACAGAGCAGAAGGCTGCGTCGTGCTGGAGAGACATGGCAACAGCATCCTCGGCGTCTTTCACAGAGAAATACTCCGCACGGAAGCGCGGGGCCTGGAAGCCCTTGGAATCGATATACGCAAAGGAGCGAACATCGCCAAAGGCGTCAGCAAGGGAACGAACTTCATCGAAGATCGAGCGCAAGTTGAAGTCCATCATGCTTCTAGGAGTGGCAGTGAACTCGACCTGACCATCGTAGGCTGAGATGGCTTGAGCACGAGCGTGGGTGGGATCGTGGGCGAAGTACTCGTGATGATCGACGAAGCGGAAGCTGGCTGTGGTTAAACCACTTTCGAACATCGTCTTCGAGGCCGCAGCAGCACGAAGATCATCAAAACGACAGTACAGGTTGACCCAGTGCTCGGTCTCACCGTGGGCAGCAACGCAGTTGTCGAGTATGCCGACTAGACCAGTCTGTAATCGAAGTCAGTAAAAACAATCAGGTCTCAGTTGAGGATACTTACTGCATGGAGAACCTCATGAAGGATGCTGCCTTCGAGCCACTCGGTAGGGATCATGCCAAAAAGCACGAAACGGGTCTCGGCAACGTTGGGGTCAACATCGGTGCTGAAGGGAAGACCATCCTTTAGCGAAGAGTGGCTGGAAGGTGTAGAAGAGCCAGAACCAATAGGCTTGATGGGAGAAGGTGAAGAAGCCTTGGTGGATGGCAGATCAGGAGTGGAACCGATGTTCAACAGCTTCATCGCACTGCCGTTGACAGGAGTGTAGATGGTGTTGGTAGAGGAGCTGCCACTGTCCTGGAAGCTCGAGTAACCCTTGCGAGGAGTGAAGACAGGTCCAGAGGGGTTCATGCCAACGTTCTTCTATTGCAAAGACAAGTCAGTGATGAGTCAAGATGGAGAAAGAGCAAGATGGAGAAAGGTCAAGATGGGAAAGGCATGAGGAGCAATAAAATAGAAAAGATACAAGAAGGAGAAGATGAGAAGTAAGAAGAAGAAGAAGAAGACGTGTGGTGATGAAGGGCAAAGATGGATCGGAGTGAGATGCGACGAGTCTTGAAGTAGTATAAGATGGAGGAGGGTATGGTTTGAACCAAGGCAGGAGTTGTGATCAAGACGAGTCGAAGTAAGAGATTGTGTGCAAGGATGAAGATGCGTGAGAAAGGTAAAACTGAAGAGTCAAGGCAAAGGACCAAGACGAAACACACCGATACAAAGAGTTGATGGGATAGGACCATGGTGGTCGAACCCTCAAGTCTTGCAGCAGACGAATGCGTTTGACGCGCGCAAGAATGTGCTAAGGAAAGAGAAGAGGTGGATGCATGCGCAGAAGGCAAGAGTGCTGACGTAGATGGTGGAGATGGTGTTTTGCGAAGTGCGCGCAGAGGAAGATAGAAAGAAGAGGACATACCTTTGAAGATGGGATGAATTGCGCACTGGCAGCAGCCTTCTCAAGGATCTTCTGATCCTCGTTAGGGTTGCCGGAGTCCTTACGCGCCATCTCAGAGGACTGAGGTGGAGGCATGGTGGAGTGTTGATGGTTGCGATGTAAGATGCAAGAAGGAATGGGAAGAGGAAGAGAGGAGAAGACAACCTTGGTCCAAGGAGGAAGACACTGTGCAAAGAGGTGCGCAGTGTCGAAAGTTGGTAAAGGTGGTGGAGGAAAGGAAGGAGAGTTGGTGGAGGGACGGAGCTTTGCTTATAGACAGCGCCTCTGCGTCTATGATGTCGTCGGTATAGGCAGTGAGGATTTGAGCAGAGTGATCGAATGCCGAAGCTACTCGTGAAGAGGCTCGAGAGAGGTTTGAGGCAGACACGACAAGTCCGACAAGGATATGGGTGAGGTGATGGGACAGAGGAAGGTGCTTGAAAAGGTCACTATCGAGGAAGGCTCGACCGTTGTTTCCTTCCCTCGCGGAGCCAAAGTTCGACGAAAGCAGGCGATCGTGGATCAACTCGATCAGTTCGGCCAGACGATCGACCTCGTAGAAGCACAAACAATTCTATGGAAGGGGGGAAGGGGGGAAGTTGTATGGAGTAGAAGATGGGCCTTGTTGATGGAGTCCATCGAGGCAGCGACGAGGAGGGTACATCTACCTTGATGGTGAGCTCGCACGTCATGTTCTGAGTTCAACAACCGAGTGATCGAAGCGACTGAAGAGTATCTCTCGTGAATGTGTGTAGTCCAACATGATCAAGGTGGTAGATGTATATCTCTACCATTGCACCGAACAAGGAAGGAGGCTTCGCTCTTTCCCATCGAGCTTGAAGCCTTTGTATGTTGAGTGGTTTGCTTCCAATGCTTCCTTGGCAGCTCGATTTCCGGCCATGTGGATGAGGCTCTGCGGCAACTAAGCCATTGCAGTCATAGCGTGGCGCATTGACCACAACCTACTCCTTGACTCCAAAGCATGGAGTACTTCTGCTTTCTCGAGTCCGACAACCATTGAGGTCAAGGACTTCGTAGATTAACCACGTTCGATTGCTCTTCGTTCCGTCGTGAAAAACAGTCCATCACTGTCGTCATTTCACTTGCTCGGGGACGATTTGTTCTACCCAGTTCTCGAGGCGATACGTGTCAAAGAACGTGTCTTGTGCAGAGGAATCATCCGTGAGCCTGCCAGTACGAGAGGAACTCGTTTGCAATAAGCAATGCCGGCGATTGTTGAGCCTCATGATGAGTTCATAGGCGCTGTTCAACAGGTATTGAACTTGAGCTTTGAAAACTCGACAGCAAGCTGATGTATTATAGATAATCCTGTCATCTTCCGAGACGGACTACATCGACCAGTTGATCCCGGTGATGCGTGATGTCAGAAACTCGGAACGTGCAGGTCATCTTATCCAGGCACTGACACAAGTCTCGAACGACCGACAAGCCGAGATCGAGCGCATTTGCAATACCAATCATCAGGAGTTTATCAGCTCAGTCAACCAGCTTCAACGCGTCCGAGAGGGTACCGTCACCTTGACTGCTGAGATTATGAGTCTCAGCCAGTCTATCGAGGCTAGTACGGAGAAACTCGCGGAGCAAATGAGAGCATTAGTTGATTCCAGAGGTGTCAGGCAGAACATCGATGATGCTACTCAGGCCTTGAAAGATTGCCTCGAAGTTTTACGGCTGGCAAATCAGGTACATGACCTACTCCAGGAGAAGAACCGCTATGCAGCGCTCCGAGCTTTGGACGAGCTGCAGAATGTTCATCTCAGAGAGGTTACCCGCTACATGATTGCAGGCATGATTGAGCGCTCGGTACCCGCAACTCAGCGTCTGATAGCTGAAGCTGTCATGGCAGATCTGAACACATGGCTTTTCCGAATTCGAGAGACGTCGCAGTTCTTGGGCGAGGTTGCGTTCTATCACACAGAAATGCGGCGAACCAGGCACAAGATGAGGTTTGAGGAAAATCCAGATCTCGGCAACTTCAAACTCAACTCAGCCGTGGAGGCTGTTGCTGATGAGAGCGAGGAGTTTGATGTGCTGAACAACGAAGAGGTGCAGGTCGACTTCTCTCCCTTGTTCGAGGCTATACACATACATGACGCTCTGGGCCAGAGCGAGAAGTTTCGCCAGGACTATTCAGCGACCAGACGGAGGCAGAAGGAGCTGCTCTTGCCCGCGACTTTGGACCTCCTGGATGAAGACGCAGGCGAGTTGAGCACTTTGCTGGAGAGCATCGCTGGATTTGCCATTGTTGAGAAAGCCACCATGATGAAGACGGAGAATCTGAGAACCTCAACCGATGTATGTCCAGTCTCCTGAGCTGTCCAAGGGTGTTGCTGACAGAATCCAGGTGGAAGAGCTATGGGACTCGATGTGCCAGAGTGCTATCACACTTGTTAGCAAGTCTCTACCAACCATCGACAACGACGAAAAGCTGTTGAAAATTAAGGGTGTCATTGCGCTTTTCGTCCAGACCATGGGAGTGCGTATCGTTCACAGTCCACCGTTCGAACAGGGCCGGCGAAGATGCTGACAAGTAATGACAGAGCTGGGGCTATTCTGTCGATAGTCTCGACAAACTGCTCCTCAAGATTTTCGACAAGTACGCTCAGTTGCTCAAGCAGAGGTTCAGCGAAGACTTCCAGGAGGTGAGTGTTGCAGGCTTCTCGAGCCCGGAGGAGCGGTTCGTGCTGCGTACGCAGAGTTGCTTACGTTCACACGCAGATTGTCTCGACGGATGACTATATGCCCATGCCAATCAACAATCCTGACGAATATGATAAGGTCATCAACGTCAGTTGGTACACACCAGAAAAGGACCGCGAGCAGCAAAAGTATGTGTATGGGCCTGATATATGCAAAAGTATGATGCTGATTCCGGAAGCTTCCCCTGTGTTCTTCCCTTCTCACAAATGTACCCGCTTTGTTGCATCGACATCCGGAACTTTCTAAACCAGATTTATTTGTTCTCGGACGATCACTTTCAAAACACCGCAGTCATTGACGACACACTCAAAAGCGTGAGCCACTTTACGCCCCCACCCCCAGAATGCACCTGACGTACTGACGTGCCTCGAAACAGTCTTTGGACGAACTCCTCTGTCACAAGGTGTGCAGGTCACTGGTCGAGAGACTCTCTTCACAGTACCCCGGACAAATCGTGCAGATTCTGACCAACCTCGATCATTTCGAGACAGCATGCCGAGAGCTGCAAGATTTGCTCGCAGAAGCCCGTTCGTCAAGCAGCGCAGCTGGGCCCATTGTGCTGGCCGCGACAGAAGAATTTACGACAGCCAAAAAAGCAGCCGAGAAACGCATCTTCGAACTCGTTAATAGCAAGATTGACGACTTGATCGAGACGGCAGAGTATGACTGGAGTTCTACTTACGAGCCACCGGCTGCTTCACCTTATATGCAGGAGCTGACACGCTATTTGTCCGATGTCATGTCCAGCGTGTTGCTTGGCCTGCCTGTGCAGATCAAAGAGCTCATCTACTTTGACGCCCTCGGACACATCAGTAATGCCATTCTCGCATTGCCGTTGGACCCGTCCATCCGCCGTCTGTCGCCTCAGAGCGTCACGGCTTTCCAGCTCGATACACAGCACTTGATTGAATTTGTCCGCAGTCTCGACAACCCCGTGCTTATGGAGGGACTCGATGAGCTGCACCAGACGGTCAACCTCATGGCCGTAGCCAAAGAAGGCGAAGGACGTGCGGAAGAAGAGTTCTTTGACGTCGAAAAAGGACGCAAGAGATTCGGCAAGGTGGACAAGATGAATGGAGCCGAGTTGCTGGAGAAGGTCAGCCAGGGAGTCGAGGCGCAAAAGGCAGCTGCGGTGGCAGTTGCCCAAGCTGCCAGTCCGGTGGAAAAGAAGTCGACCATGAACTTCCCAGCCTTTGCGAGCAGGTTCAAGAAGGACACTTCATAGGTTTCGAACCGAAGAGCATGGTCGAGGAAAAGGCAAGATACCCGTAGATAGAAGTGGTTGGAATAAAGGTTTGTGGTTTCATCAAAAGTGCCATGATTTATTTTGTACAAAGAAGTGGGAGGAGTAGCCTTTTTACTGGCAATGCAAAGATTGAGGCCACTGGCTGTCCTGCATCTCGTCGGGCCTCTCGGTAAACTCTTGTCACGACTTCATGCCTCGTATCGTCTATCGTACAGTTTCCGACCAGCCTATCATGCTCAGATGGCGAGAGGAGAGAAGAGCCTGGTAGCTTGTCAGCGTGCTATGCTGCAGCATATTACAGTGGTAGAGTCGTACTTGATCAGCGAAGGGCGGGGCACGCTGCGAGTGTAGCCAAGGTAGATGATCAGAGGAAGGTAGCCGCTGGAAGAGAACCTGTCAGCAGGAATTTATTTGGTGATGACAGAGCCAGTCGTCATGGTATAAATGTTCTCGTGGTTGATGGAAAAAAGTGGTGTGTTGGCGCAAGCTTCGGTATCCAAACCAGCCCATCTCCCTGCTCTTTCTTATCCCATAACTTCGACCAGCAGACCAGGATATTGATAGGAGATTCCAGAAAAGGACGAACGTACTAGTGGACAGCGACACGGGAAATGTCAATGACGCGCGAGATGCGCTCCTGCTTCCATGTCAGCCAGAAAGTCGCATGAGCGAAAAGTGCAGAGTCGGCGTGCCTTGGTCTCTTCGGAAAGCTGCATGTTGGCTAGATGGACACGGCAGTGGGTATAAAGTGGCTGGACAGGAAGAAGAAGAAGAAGTCGTCGACAGGCTGTAAATCGTCACTTGCGACGGGCGTCGGATCGGTCTTTGCGGCGAAAAGAGCAGCGGAGCCTTCCGTCATTGCTGAACTTCTCCAGCGCATGCGATGGACTCGTGAGCTCTGTCAATCACACTCAACCCACACGAGTAAACATGGCGTCGGGAGGAAAGCACTGGTACGTCGTCTCCAATTGTTTTTGTGACTCGTTATCTACTCTGTCCATCCTACATCCGCCAGCGCATACCACCGTCAAGCGATAGCTCGAGCTAACACCATGTCCAGGGAACAAGACAAGGAAGCGACCGTCTACGTCGGCAACCTCGACGAGCGCGTGACCGACCAACTCGTCTGGGAGTTGATGCTGCAAGCCGGCCGCATCGTCAACGTCCACCTGCCCAAAGATCGCGTCACCCAAACACACCAAGGCTTTGGCTTCGTCGAGTTCGTCAGCGAGGAAGATGCCGACTATGCCGCCAAAATCATGAACCAGATCCGTCTCTGGGGAAAGCCCATCCGTGTCAACAAGGCCTCGGCAGACAAGCAGAAGACGCTGGACGTGGGTGCCGAGCTGTTTGTCGGAAACCTGGATCCCATGGTCGACGAGCGCGTTCTCTTTGAAACTTTCAGTCGCTTCGGCAGCTTGACCTCCGCGCCAAAGGTATGCGCTGTTCACTTGACTGATCCCCTCTTTCGGCTTGCTAACGACTTTTCAGGTTGCGCGCGACGACGCAAACCTCAGCAAGGGCTACGGCTTCGTGTCCTTCACCACCTTCGAAGCCTCGGACGATGCCATCACAAACATGCACGGCCAATACCTCATGAACAAGGAGATCACTGTCCAATACGCCTTCAAGAAGGATGGCAAGGGAGAACGTCACGGAGACGCCGCAGAGCGTGCCCTGGCTGCCGCTGGTCGCGAACACAACATTGAACCTCAAGTCCAACCTCTACCTCCGCAACTACTGGCTCCTCAGATGGCCACTCCTATCGCCCCGCCTACACCAATGTCTGCTGCTCCCTATGGTGTCTCGCCCGTGACTGGCGGATACGGTGCTCCTCCTGCTGCCAGGAATCAACTCCCACCACCTCCCGCAGCCGCTGGTGTACCCGCGCGACCACCTCCGAGTGTCGGTGGATACAACGGTCCCCAAAGCGGCTACAATGGTCCTCAAGGGTTCGCCCCCCCTCCCGGCTTTGCACCAAATGGAGCTCCCCCTGGCTTTGCGCCGCCACCAGGTTTCGGAATGCCTGGCATGCCTCCTGGGTTCCCTGCTCCTCCACCAGGAATGCCTCCGAATGCTTACCAGAGACGATGATGTGACACCATGTGGATTGGTTCATCAATGATTCAAGGAAAAAAGCTGTTGTTTTTAGCGAGGCGTTCATGGCATGGCTCGGGATTTGGTTGCATGGTGAGAGGAGAAGGAAATGTATATTGATGAATGTCAAGAAGTAAGAGGACCTTTAGGGAATCGGCTTCCATCGAAGATGGCTAGAAAATAAGATTTGGTCCGTAGGCCATGGTATATCGAGCAGCAAACAGACAAAAGAAACGCATAGAAGGCCGAAAGTCAAACAAAAAGAAAAAGAAACAGGAAATAGTCCTTAATCAGGACATCACAGACGGTCAAACATGACAGCCTTTGGATCTCTCGGCCGGCCATCCTTGCCAATATTCTCCCGCCCAAATCTCTCCTCCATGACTATCGTTCTCGCCTCGTCAAACCCGCATCCCCTGCTCTTCATTATAGCCTTGACTCTTTCCTTCCCTTGCTCGTCCAAGCCCTGCCTACTATCTCCTCCTTCAACATTTTCCCGTAAATCGAAATTGGCACTGCTGAAGCCGGCTTCAATGTCATCTTCGAAGCTGTTTTGGCCTAGACTGATGTAGGCATTTTGGGCGAAAGGGTTTAGTCGTTGAAGGGATTGTGAGAGTCGCCAGAGGGGCTCAGGGATGTGGCCGGGGGCTGTGAGGTAGGGGATCGGCGGGGCGTGAGCGATCCAGAGGTGTTTGGTTAGGTATAGCGCTGGGGAGTTGTTAGTGGCAGATAATAGCGGAGGTGAGAGGTGGAAAGGCGAGCGTACCGGTTGCGCTGACGAGGAAGAGGAAGGTTATTGAGTAGAAGAGATAGCCCATTGTGACGGTATTGTGAGTTGGAGAATAGGGAGAGATAGCGAAGGAATAATGCGCGGGCCTTGTGTCGCGAACTCGGAATAGACGGATGGAACTGGTGATGAGTAGCCGCCTTGGCCGGAGATAGTAGCGATCCGAGTGGATGTTGGATTTCAGTTGTGGATGATCGGGTCGGGGCCTGGGGAGGCCAAAGGTGCACGCAGTCACATAAAGGGCTGACGGAAGGCAAGGGCAGCAGACGACGACAGGGGAGATTGCTGCTGAAAGAGGATCGATCCCAAACGGGCTCAGCTTACGACTGCTGCGGCCCTTGGTTCTTGTATGCTTGGCACCGAACCCCAGACTCTCTCGGCAAGGACAACCGACACAAGATAGGGCTTGCAGAGAGGCAGAGAGGGAAGGTTAGCCGGGCTTCAGCCCACACAGACGCCCAATTGAATATTCACGGTTTCCTTTCTCAAGATCCCAGTTTCATCTCAAATCACAGCAAAAATGGCCACCAACTTCGACAACAACTCCTACGACCTCATCTGGGAGACCATCCGTATGTGCTCCCCTCGCTCCGAACAAGAATTGAAAGAGACGGACCCTCGTTGAGCAAGGAATTTTTGGAAGTTTCGACACTCGTTGAACCAACACGCTTTGGAAGAGACGCCAATTGGAACATCAGAGGACCTATAACTGACGCGCGCATTCTTCAAGGCCACAACAATGCCTTCCTCGTGAAGCGCAACCAGGCCGGTGGTGTCCAGTTCTCCAAGGACCCCCTCAACCTGACCAACATCCACTCGCGCAAGGTAAGGACCACACAATCACTCCTCCACCCGCAAATCGCAACAAACCAAAAACTAACCTGAAATGCGCTTCTTCAGTACTCTTCGCTCGCCAACCCCCAGGCCATCGGCATCAACGCCAAGGACGGCAAGATCGAGCTCACCACAAAGGTCGCCAAGAACTCCAACAAGCCCAGCAAGTCGTTCGCCAGAACCACCTTCAAGGCCACCACCCCTTCGCGCAAGCTCATCAACAACGCCGTCTCGGGCTCCACCAAGAAGGGTTACCGCCAGGACTTGCACATGGAGGCCGTCCAGCGCGCTTCCGCCGTCAAGAAGTCGACCCGCCAGGTCAAGGCCACCGTCAAGCCTACCAAGCTCCGTGGCTCCAAGGCCCGCAAGGCTGCTGAGAAGCAGTAAGCGTCTTCGCTTCTTCTTGATTGAAAAAGGAATGAGGTGTTGTGTCGGCTGGTAATGCTGTTTGCCGGAATGAAAAAAAAAAAAAAATGATTCAAAGGCCATATGCGTTTTCCACTCTTGTGATTGTGCTCTTGTAACTTGCTTTGATGTTTGCCTGTCGAATGCTCAAAAAATGCCCGCAAGACTGTTTTCGATATCGTGATGGTCACACTTTCGAGTTAGATGGATTACTTAACCAACAGACTCTAATCTACATATCGTACAAATGCTCAACCAAACCAACCCCATCATCTAGAGAGCACCGCCAACCAGTGTCACAATCCACATGGCAATCCTCACATGCAGCCCAACTCTACGCTCAGTCTTCTCAAACGTCCCCTGATCAACCTTGGTAGCATACTCCTGCAACCACTCCTCTTCCTCCTTCAACCTCTTCATCAACCCTACATTCCTCGTGACAATCAACGCGTTGGCCTCCAGATCCAAGCTATAGCTTCTCTTGGTGTAATTGCTGCTACCAACCAGACTGACACTGGGGCCCGGTTCGTCCTTGAGAGTCACCCAGATGCCCTTTGCATGATACGTCCATCCACCCGGTGTATTGACGGTGCCTTTTCTCCACTCCTTGAGCGTGATTTTGTTTTCGAGCCCGGCCTTTTGGACCGAAGAGAGGAAACGGCGACCAAGGAGTGTGTATGCCGCTGGCAGCATCCCCGATATACCGGGGGAGCCGTAGAACCCGTTTGCCCACGGCGAGGCGGCGATCACATTTGCGGATGCTGGATTGGATGTCAAGAGCAAGTCGCGCAGCCAGGGCGTCATGTTGAAGTAGCCGGCTGTAAATGTCCATTTGCTGCCTGCGAACGCTGGGGTGGCCAAGGTCTTGAGGATTGTGGTCAGAGCTGGCAGTTCGGTCGACGTGTCGGGCTTGAGGAGAGGTGTCAATTGAAGCAGAGGATAGATTTGCGTGTCCGTTTGGGTTGTCTGGGCAAGAGTCGAAGCAGCAGGTTTCAGCAATGGCGCAAGCAGTTTCGTGGCTTGGGTGATGAACTCTTTGGGGTCTGTCAATGGTGCCGGATGTGCGTTTGTGGTCGGCCAGTCGAGGTTGAATCCTCCGGGTGCAGAGGCATTCGGTACTACGCGGTAGCTGATGCTACACACCGTGTCGTGCACCTTGGCAAAGTAGTCGGTGATGCGTTTGCAAGAAATCAGATGATAGCGGTCCTGGCGGTTGGTAAAGTAGTCGGAAGAGAGGTTTGCACCTGACATGATGATCTCGTCGTCGATGCCGTAGAGTTTCATGTGTTGTAGTCCCCAGCCTTCGTTGATGCGCTTGGGGATCATGGACTTGCGGATGCCAGTGAGGTTTGGTGTGTGGTACATGCATACTTGGACACGGTCTGGACCGAATTCATCGACCAGAGCCGCTAGCAGAGTGGCACATGATGCTTTTGGTGTCTCTCTGGTTCCTCGGAGCGAATCCGTCAAAAAGGAAACTTTGAGATTGGGGTTTCGTTTTAGAGATTCTTGGATGGTTTGAATCTGTTCCGGCCGTTAGATTTGGGACAGGTGGACACAAAACCATCGACGCACCAGCTCATGCTCGGACTTGCCGATGTACAGAGTGGAGAGGTATATTCTCCTTTCTGCGGTCCGAATCTTGGTCTGTTCTTCTAGTCAGTCGGGTAGTCTCGAAGACTGACTTGAAGCCTTAGCGTTTTGACAATCCAAGAAAAAGAATATGTGTGTTTGATCGAGGGCAGCAGAATGATGTCTTGGAGTCATAAAAGGGAAAAAAAAATAGATAGAGATGGAAAGTGGTTGCTCAACTTGCCTTCAAGGTCTCGTAAAAGTCGGACGGAGACCTCAAGATGTCAATCTGAGACGACGAGATATCAAAGCGAGGGGACAACTTGTCTAGCTCGGTATTCAACCCTCCCAATGCTGCTCCAGGAGACGGTGCATCGGTAGTAGGCGCGACACTGGAATTCGAAAAGCGTCTTTTCATGGGCATCTGATGAGAAGACCTGATAGATCTTACTGCCCTACGGGCTGCTTGCCTCGGAACACATCTTGCGAACATATTCCTGCTCGTGATCACTGATTTGATGTCCGATAGGTTAGATCAGATAAATAAATGTTCTGGTCAACAATTGATGCCAAGGCTGGCGATCGAGTCGGGAACAAACAAGTCAAACGACCTGCTGACCATCGATTGCCGCATCCTCAATCGCGACGACGAGAGCAGTGAGGATTGTAGATCACACACCACACATCATGTCGACTATTATGAGAACGCTGCGCAACTTGCGCTCAATTGGCCTCAAGGTGAGCAGATGTGGCTGTCGCTCTAGTCGCTCGCGCTAACTATTGTCACTAGGAATATGGCCACCAGATGCAGGTACGTCCGCCGCTTCGAAACCTACGAATGACCCTCTACGATCAACGACTTACTCGCAATCTCGCCGCTATAGTACATGGGTACGACGTGCAACAATCCCGACATCTCGCGACCGCAACTGAAGGAGTACAGGTGATACCAAGGCTGGAACCCTCATCGGCCAGGACCGTTACGGCAACAAGTACTATGAGAATATGGAGGACCTGCCCTGTACGTCGAGCTGAAACCAGGATATTGGAAGAGCGTGCATCTGATTTCGAGGTTGCAGTGAGAACAAGATGGTGCGACTACAAGGACAAGGAATTCAACCCGTGCGTGCAACTGTTTGAGGATACTAGATGAAGCAGCAGGAGGACTGACTCAATACCAAACAGTGATCAGATCGAGCCCGGCTGGTACGAAATGTTGCCAAAGTGATGCATCGCGCCATCTACTCACAAGACAACAGGCACGCTTGGATGTCATACATGGTCGACAAGGCCCCGTCCCAAGACCCCCTTCTCCAGAGACAGGTTCGCCCGTGGGAGCCTGCCGAGCACCGTCCCTGCTTGACCTGGAGCAGAAGTGCATACAGACCCTTCAGCACGTAAGTCATGAGGGACATGATGCCACAAAGAAGAGCGGGAGAACTAATCCAAAACAGTGTCAAGAACAAGTACCAGCCATGGACCCCAGTCGCTGCTCCTAGAAATTAAGCGAATGCATGCGCGGCATTTTCTAGGGTTCAGTAGCGTGGAGGGCGTGAAGGATTGCAGACTGCGCCCTTTCGAGCACTGAAAGCTGATAAGAGAGTGGCTGCTGCTCTGACGCGTGGGCCGTCTGCAGGTAATATGACTGGACTCCTCACCCAGCGAACCAATTAAATTCTCTTTGTCAATATCAAATGGCGTATAGCGGTCTGTTAACAAATTCTGGCGCATCTGAATTGCTCGTTCCTTTAAAGTGTGGTTGAGCTATGCTCGTGTAGGACTCCGCAAGCTTTGGGTCCTGCCTGATTAGGAAGCCGGTGATAGGTCGTTGTGAGTTATCGTAGCCAGATGAGTCAGGAGGATGAATTATCCATAGCGGTGGTACGTGTTGCATGAATTCCTGCACTGGTCAGAAGGGCACTCGAAGGTGCTTTATGATATGATAATAGGCAGTGCCCTCGAGTCGTGTCTCTCTCTTTTCAATCGTCAATTTCTCCAGGTGTTCTTGCACGGCCAGCCAATCGAGCGAGTCATTTGGGTAAGAGCAGGCGAGCTTAAATTGGAACAAGCGTTGCCGAACTGACGCAGATACGATCAACGGGGCATATTCAGGCCGAAGCGAGCGCGATTGGCTTCTTGCTTCCTTCATCAACATTTTCATCGCAGCGTCGCTGTTACACAACATATCGAAGCTCTGGTGGTTGTTGTCGTTGTCGTCTAGCAAGAGCCCGAGACTGCACGAGCAGAGCAGCTGGCCCATAGCAGAAGAATTGCTCGAGGGAGCGGCGAAACACTCAGCAACATCCACGCTGCCACGTCCTGGCGCAATCCCCGCCATGGTGAATTGGGGGCAATGCAAGGGGCCCGTCTGGCGGACTGATGATTTCACCGACTGCTTCCAGAATGAGTGAGTCTTTGGAGACAGAAATGTTTCGCCTTGGAAAGACATGCGGCTAACCACGTGCCAGCTACCTCATGGGAATCATCCCCCTCATCGCGAGCGCAATCTCCGTACTATATCTTACCTACCAACTAATCCAAACCGCCATCCAGTCGAAATATGCTTATGCCTATAAACTCGTTGATCCCAAACATCCCCATCCTTGGGACCTCCGCATTCCCAGAGCCCAAGACGACGCAGACACCGACGATGACTCGGACGAGTTTGACAGAAACGAGCACCTCGCTATTCACACCGTCCGTACCCGCAACACTGAGATGTCTGTGGTCGACAAGCCACGAGGTCAGATTGTCTTACCTGTCATTGAAGAGTTGGCTGTCTTGGCCGAGGTTGGCATCCATGCTGCTGCATGCGCCACTGGCATTTGGGGATGGAGCAGGGTTACAATCATTTGTAGTACCGCTCTTTGGTCGTACGTCGCAGTCCTGACCACTCTGCGTCTCTACTTCTCCAGCACAAACAATTACTCGTTCAACAAACTCTGGTACCACACCGCACTCCTTTATGGCGCCCAATGGATCTGTGCATTCCTTCTCTTCCGCTCGGCAATCATCCATCCAGTCTCCATGGGCGTCCAAGCGCTTACAAGCACTCACTTTGCGCTCACGACTCTGCTGGCTTTGATCATGCTCACCTCGCGCAAGGGTAACAAGCCTGTGGAGCTCGAGTACGAAGGCGAGATTGAGCCCTCGAGAGAACCTCTCGCTAGTGTGCTCTCTCTCGCTACCTTCTCCTGGATTGATCCAATCATCTGGAAAGGCTACAAGAAGACTTTTGAAATGTCGGATGTTTGGAACCTCAATTCCAAGGACAAGGCGGAAGCCGTTCTGCTAAACTACAGACAGGTCAAAAAAACCTCGGCTCTCGCCTGGCACTTGTTGAAGTACTTCAAACGTGGCTTGCTCGTCCAAGCTGCATGGGCCGCTCTTTCTGGAGTCAACCTCTTCGTTCCTACTCTTCTTCTCAAGGTTATTCTGGAATACGTTGAGAACCCAGCAGATACCCCGGCCAACGCTGCGTGGTTCTACGTTATCCTGCTGTTCGTCTCTGGTTGCGTTTCTGCTCTGTCGGGTGGCCAAGCTCTCTGGGTTGGCAGAAAGACATGCATCCGTCTTCGCGCCATCATCATCGGTGAGATCTATGCCAAAGCTCTGCGTCGTAAGGCTGCAGCAGCGGGTGACAAAGTGCTTGGTGAGGAAGAGAAGAAAGATGACGATACACCTGCACCTAAACAATCTGTCAAGCAAGCCTTCCTCAAGAAGGTCAAGTCATTCTACAAAGGCAAAAAGACCTCAGAGGCTACCAAGGATGTTCCAAAGAAGGAAGAGAGTACCGACCAGGTCACCTCCGGTACAATCATCAATTTGATGGCCGTCGACTCCTTCAAGGTCAGTGAAATCTGCGCCTATCTGCACTTCCTCTGGGCAGAGACGCCTGTCCAGTTTGTCCTGGCCATCTACCTTCTCTACAGCATTTTGGGTTACAGCAGTATCGCTGGTATTATCATGATGGCTCTTCTTCTACCTGTCAACCTCTTCATCGCCAAGCAGTTCACCAAGGCCCAGAAGAAGATCCTTGCAGCCACTGATGCTCGTATCCACACTACCAACGAAGTGCTCACCAACATTCGAATTATCAAGTACTTTGCTTGGGAGCAGCGTTTCCTTGGTCAGGTTGATGAGAAAAGAGCAGTTGAATTGAGGAACCTTCGTAACAGATACATCATTTGGGCCGCCGCAGCTACCATCTGGGGAGGAGCTCCCATGGTCATCACTTTCCTCACCTTCCTGGTCTACACCATGGTCGAGAAGAAGGATCTCATCCCGTCCGTCGCTTTCACCGCTCTGTCGCTCTTTAGTCTTTTGCGCATTCCTCTGGACCAGCTTGCCGACATGGTTGCCCACGTTCAGGAATCCAAGGTGTCTGTTGACCGTATTGAAGAATATCTCAACGAGCCCGAGACCGACAAGTACAACCAACTTCAGGACAAGGAATTTGACGAGGATGGAAACCACGTCATTGGATTTGAGAATGCAACTTTCAGCTGGGGTGGAGGCACCGAAGCCGATGACTTCAAGATGATTGACCTCAATATGCGCTTCAGAATCGGCGAGCTGAACGTCATCGTTGGCCCCACCGGTAGTGGTAAGACATCTCTTCTTATGGCACTACTCGGAGAAATGTCCAGACTCGATGGCCATGTCTACCTGCCTGGCGGACGCAGCAGAGAAGAACTCAAGGCTGACCCAGAGACTGGCCTGGTCGAAAGTGTCGCGTACTGTGCTCAACAGGCCTGGCTTGTCAACGGAACTATCAAGGAAAACATTGTCTTTGCTAGCCCCTGGAACCCTAGACGCTACAAGGACGTCATTATTGCCTGTTCTCTTCAGCGCGATCTTGAGATTCTCGATGGTGGTGACCAGACTCTTGTTGGCGAGAAAGGTGTCACTCTCTCTGGTGGACAGAAGCAGCGCATCTCTCTCGCTCGTGCACTGTACTGCAATGCCAGACACGTTCTCCTTGATGACGTTCTTTCTGCAGTCGATGCTCACACCTCTAAATGGATCTTTGAGAAGGCTCTCATGGGCCCTCTCATGCTCAACAGAACATGTATCCTGGTCACTCACAGCACTACTCTCTGTCTTCCCCATGCTGCGTTTGCCGCCGTACTGGACAACGGCAGAGTCAGCACTCAAGGCAGCGCCAGGGATGTCATCATGTCTGGAAAGCTTACCGAAGATCTTAGCACGGCCTTGGAAGAATCCGAAGGCGGTGCATCGCACCTGCCATCCCGCGTGCCTTCTGGCATTGGTGGCGACAAGGCTCTTGGCGAGAATGGCCATGCCGATGAAGAGGCCGCCAACCCAGCCGAGTATGAAGACAACACTCTCCACAAGGTCGTTACTAAGGATATTCCCGGCATGAACAAGGATAATGTCGCGTCCCCTGTCGAAACCAAGGCTACCGGGAGTGTCAACTTCAAGGTCATCCTCATGTACTTCTCTTACATGGGTACTTGGTATTACTGGGTGGTCACCGCCATGATGTTTGCTCTCCAGCAAGTTTCACAAGTCTCCACCAACGTTTGGATTCGTCAATGGGCTAACGCCTACAATGACAAGAGGGAAATGTCTGTCATGGGAGTCTACACCGAGCCTCGCCAGCTTACTCACGTCTTCAGCGGTATTGGCAGTGGAGCATCTTGCGTAAAGAGTGGATCTTGTCTTTGGGGTCTGCCCTCCTTTGGCACTTTCAACGTCTCCGACCAGTTCTCTATTCGCTCAGAGAACTCCAATGGTGTCGATGTCTCTTACTACCTTGCTGTCTACGGTATCCTTGGTCTTATCTACATGCTGATCACTGTCACTCGTGAAGGTGTCCTTTTCTACGGATCCTTGGTTGCTTCTAAGAGAATTCACAGGAAGCTCATGGAGTCTGTCACACACGCCAAATTCCGCTTCTTCGATTCCACTCCTCTTGGTCAGATCATGAACAGATTCTCCAAGGATGTTGAGGCTATCGATCAGGAAATCGCTCCTGTCGCAGTTGGAGTAGTCCACTGCATGGCCTCGATCATTACCACGGTCATTCTCATTTCGGTCATCACACCTCGTTTCTTGATTGCTGGTGTCTTCATTAGTGTTCTCTACTTCATGATTGGTGCTTTCTACATCAACGCTGCTCGCGACCTCAAACGTCTCGAATCTGTGCAGCGCAGCCCCCTGTACCAGCAGTTTGGCGAGACCTTGACCGGTATGACAACCATCAGAGCTTATGGCGACGAACGTCGCTTCATTCGTGAGAACATGCACAAGGTTAACACCCACTCAAGACCGTTCATCTATGGTTGGGGCACTAACCGTTGGCTCGCATTCCGTGTTGATGTGACTGGTGCATTGGTGTCATTCTTCACTGGTGCATTCGTCATTCTGAGTGTCGGCAAGCTTGATGCTGGTGCTGCTGGTCTGGCCATGACATACGCTGTTACCTTCACTGAGAATGTATTGTGGTTCGTCAGACTTTACTCGATGAACGAGCAAAACATGAACGCTGTGGAGCGTATCAAGGAGTACTTTGAAGTTGAGCAAGAAGCTCCTTACCAGATCGAAGACAAGAAGCCCTTACCTGACTGGCCCAGCCAGGGTGCTGTCGAGTTCAAGGATTACAGCACTAGATACCGCAGCGACTTTGACATGGTGCTCAAGGACCTCAGCTTCAAGATCTTACCTGGCGAGAAGGTCGGTGTTGTGGGCAGAACAGGTGCGGGTAAGAGTTCGCTGGCTCTCGCTCTTTTCAGAGCTCTTGAAGCCGAGACTGGAAGCATCATCATCGATGATGTCGATGTCAGCTTGATTGGTCTCCAGGATTTGCGTGAGAACATCGTCATGGTTCCTCAAGATCCCACGCTCTTCACCGGCACAATCAGAAGTAACCTTGATCCTTTCGGCCTATTCACTGACGAGGAGATCTTCACCGCACTCCGACGAACACAGCTCGTGGGCGCTGCCTCGGCCGAACCGTCGCGTGCCCCGACACCGACAGAAGGCAACGCCAGTGTCCGTTTCGAAGGTGCACCCGCCGAGACCACTGCGGACTCTCCCGCCACATTGGAGAACAAGAACATCTTCACCAACCTCTATTCGGCTGTCGCAGAGTCCGGTAGCAACCTTTCACAAGGCCAGCGCCAACTCTTGTGTTTGGCGCGTGCTCTGCTCAAGGATCCCAAGGTCTTGCTCATGGACGAGGCAACTGCATCTATTGACTACGCCACCGATGCGAAAATCCAAGAGACTATTCGTGAGATCAAGAACACGACTATCACTATTGCCCACCGTCTGCAGACCATTGTCGATTACGACAAGGTCCTGGTGCTGGACAAGGGAGAATTGATCGAGTTCGGATCACCTTGGGACCTTATCAGAACCGATAACGGTATCTTCAAGGGCATGTGTGAGATGTCTGGTGACTTTGATATCCTGATCAAGGAAGCCGAAAAGGCGCATAAGGGGCGCCAACTTGTTGATGTTGATGCTTGAAGTGGCTGTTTTGACAGGAAGTTCTCTGGCGGCTTGTCTCTGTTTTGTTTTGCACCTATTATTACTCAGCATTGTTCTGTTTTATCAACTCTTTAGTTACATCAAAATACGAGGTCTCGGTAGAGTCTATGTATATAAATCACACATCTGCAAGCTTTTGCTTCTCTTATTTCCCATTTCGTGATAGGAATTCGTACTAATTTGGATATGCTTGTGTCCTCCATCGACCTGTTGCTACTCTTTTTGATGTTAGTCGAACATTTAGTCTCATGCTCTGTCTTGGGGATTGTCTGCATCTTCTGTCGTCGAAGACCCAAATTTCGCCTTTGGTTCTGCGTGACTCGTCTATTGTACCACCCTGGCGATGGGTCGAAGATGACCAACTAGAACGTTGCCAACAGTCTGTATCACATTACCATCAGAACTACTTCGAAGGCATCGAACCTTCTTCCTAGCAGCACGAGGCCTGAAATGTGCTTGGCGCTGGCGGAGTCTGCCAAACCTAATCTCCTGTCTATACCACCAACTCTAGCCACCATTCGTCATCAAAGGAGGCTTTGCTACTCTTTGCTCTATTTCCAACTTGATTTCGTGGTGTTGCAGAGTTCATGACATGCTTCTTCCACATCCGATAGCGCAGGCTGACCCCAATCTCGAGTATGCTTTGCGTGTCACTTCCTATCAGTTACCAGTCCAGTGAGATGGGCCCGACTTCTCGACCACTTATGTGTCTCTTATGCACAGACACATGTCTCTCAGGATACATGTTGTTGTAGGAGAACTACCGCCGGCAGTGGTATAGCACGTGCGTCTAGATGTGTGCTATCAACCGTTACAGAAAACGTTTCACTACCCCTACGAGTATATTGGAAGCCTAACAGACTATGTCAATGCAAAGCCTCCTCGAAGGATGGGGGCAGTGACAACCGAAAAGGCTATAGTAAGTCTCATAGAAATAGGCAGGCATTGCTCTTTCCTCGACTGTCTCTTCACGTTTTTGTATCTTTCATATACCTCGCCTTGCGACCATTTCCTGCTGAAGTCTATATCACGTAACCCGATCACAAAAAAGCTCGAACACCTTCAAGATGGTCAACTTAGCCATGGCGGTCGCCGTGCCATTGTACATCTGGCCAACCATCAACGCCTGGCAACCCCTCTACAACACCATCTCAGCCTCACCAAACACCACCTTCAACATCATCATCAACCCCGACTCAGGACCCTCAAACGGTGCCTCTGAGCCAGAAATCGTCTCTGCAGTAACCACCCTCCGCTCCTACACCAACGTCCAACTCTTCGGCTACGTCCACATCGAATACGGCAAACGCGCTGCAAAAACCATTCACCAAGACATTTCCACATATTCCACCTGGAAGAAGACGAGCAAATCAGACATCCATCTCGACGGCATCTTCGTCGACGAAGCACCCTACGAGACCAAATATCTGCCTTACATGAAAGACCTGCAAACCTACATTCACAAGACCATGCCCAAGTCGCACCAAAAAGTCTGGACGAACCCTGGCATCCCCATCGATGCCAAGTTCTACGAGTACGCCGACTACGTCAACGCCTATGAAAACTCATACGCAGATTGGAGTTCTGGCGGCGGCAACAAGAAGATTCCAGAATGTTTGAGACAAAAGAGTACGGTTATGATTCACGATTTCCCGGTAAATGCGAATGCAAAGTTGAATTCTGATGTCAAGAATATTGTTGCGGCGGGGTACAATGGGACGTTTATTACGACGAGCAGTGGGTATGAGGAGTTTTCGGCTAGTTGGTCGCAGTATGTCAAGGATGTTGCCAATCTGACAAGGACGATCAAGGTCAAGACTCTGCCGGCTTGCAAGAAGTAGTGGGTGGATGTTGATAGATTTTGTAATGTATAATGTTTTCCAAGCAGGACAGTGTTTGACCCAAAGGCTCATCATGACACCGAAAAAGAAGCGACCGAGCAACAATCAAACAACGAAAAGAATTGTAAAAAGATTAAAGAGATACTCGGAGTCCGATACTCTATGGCAAACCATGCCTCCAGAATATAGATTCAAAAATAACAATCTCCGCTCCAGTACATTGACCAGTTTATCAAAAGATCAAGAATCAGGGATTTTCAGAGTTGCCGCCGTCCAAGCACCTTGGACAAGGTCTCGAGTTGCGAATGTCACGTCGTTTCCAGTCGTTTGGTAAAAGACACACAGACTGTCTCCTCCACTCTGATCGGGCAAAGTTGTCACACTCATGTGCGTACCTGGGATACCAGGGTTGTTCACCGGAAAGCTACCCTGGATGGTGGTGTTCTCAGACGCCCAGGTAATGTTGTGTCCTGTGATCCAATCGTCCGTTCCTTGTGTGTAAAAGGCGTTCGTGTAGCCTAGACTAGAAGACGGATGGACATTGTTGATGGCGACTGAACTATTCGTCCACTGGTTGATAGGGTGGTCGGCAGAGGATGAGGTGTTGGTGTTGGTATCTTTCCACCAAATCTCTGCTGTATTGTGCGAGTTCACCATCATGACATAGGTTGTTGTGCCTGGACCCCAGGAGTAACAACCTAAGCCTGCATGTCCGTTCTTGTCTGACCATTCTTGTTGGTAAGTCCAGTTGCTATCGCCGTTGCGCCATCCGAGCTGTTGGAATGTGGAAGCATCGGAAGCGTACCAGAGATGCATGCCGACATCTGCACTCGAGCCTGTAGTGCTGTTGGAAGTATTGTTGCCTTGATTTGGCAGGGGACTGTGCTTGTAGTCAGCGTCGCCGTAGTCGTTGCCATACCAGCAGGCCTGCATGCCGACTTGATCGGCATCTAGAACAGTGTGGTTCTCTCCAGTCAGTGTCCCTTCGATCCATAAGTTTGTGGCGTTACTGTTGATCTTTTCTCGAAGACGGTTGCTGTTGTCGATGTAGAAGAGATGCCACTGAGATAGATTAGCATGAGAGTACGTACTTTCTGATTGGCTGCAGACTTACGGTAGATATTCCATTCAAGCTATAAGCTACCGCGCTCAAAGGTGTGCTGTTCTTGGCGTCTGTTGCAACGACCTCCGATGCAGTTCCTCCCAGCCAGCCATTGTCCGGTGTCAGCCGCTGCCACCGTATCGATCCAGAATGATGCTGAAAGTAGAGGACGAGCTCGCCATACTCGTCTGAACCGAACGACTGAGATGCCAGCGCCAAACCACTACCATTGAAAGCACCTTGCTTCGAGTAGTAGGCAGGGTCAAGTGCGCCACCAATGTAGTAGTCAGAGGCCCTTGCCGATGTTGATGCTGGCTTTTTGGTCTTGTGCTTTACTCCGAGTCCCACACCCAGGCCAACAGCAAGACCAATAACAATTGTAAGGGTAGCAGCCAGCAAGGGCCAAAAGACTATGCGCCTGAGACCACATACCCGCGCTGGCTTTTTCTCAGGCGGTGTTACTCGTGTATGTATCGGTATTGCTGTTGGCGCCGCCGTCCCTACCACAACTTCCTTGTCTCCTTCGCCAGCCCATACTGATTCGAGACCTGGTGAGATAGCACTGATGCCACCCATTGATCCATGCTTGGCACCGTAATCCGTATCGGCGGGATCCGGTGGTGACGGTGGCCATTGCTGGTATGAAGGTGGGTGAGTTGAATGTGTCGACGACAACGTGGGATAAATATGTTCGTCATGTGGAGAAATCGCTTCCCTTAAATTGGTCAGAACATGTGCGATGATGAGCTTCTCAGACATACCTGAATCCAGAAGTCCTTGGTTGGTTGGTCATAATGGTATTGTAACACGATCAAAGAAAAAGAGTGTGTACAGGTGAAGTTACGGAAAAAAAGATGTAAGACAAGAGGGGGTGGATGCTGCATTATCACCATCGATTTCACGGTTAGCTGCATGGACGAGGCAAATGGTACTGTTACAGTAATACGGAACATGTCACGTCAGCTCGTGTGCAGCGAGTTTGCTTGAGCAGCCAGTCGCAAGGCTAATGACGGAGAGAAGTTGATTCGCTTATCAGCCATGCAGCTGCAGCTTCATGCATGGCGTCTGCTTCCCCGCTTGTTGCTAAAACAGAAGAGGAACCAGGTCAATCGAGCAATACATGGCCGTCTAGCTCTTGTACCCAGACACTGGACTGAGTGTGTTTTCCTCCTCGGCCTAAGAACAATCGGCTGACAGCAAGGGATGTTGGAAGCTGCCGTCACGAACTGGGAGCCAAGAACATCTCTCGTAAGGGAGGATGAAGTACAGTCAAATTTGGGAGGCCTCTTGAAAGTATGCAGCATTCGGAGAGTACTTGACTACGCGCGGGTAGCTGTCACTGCAGCACTATTGGCTGGACGTCTCGATAAGTGCATCTAGGCTTCCAGTCGATAGTAAGCAGTGCACACACGAGCTGACCGCAACGTCTCTTAGAGGAAAAGTCGAGCACACTCACTATATTGAGACCGGTAGCTAGATGTCGGCCTGCCGTGCTGATGTAAATGTCCAGAAAGTGTCATCAGCTGGCCCAAGTTTGTTGGCACCGTCGGTTTCAAGACACCATCTTCCACATATGTATTCGAACAGACAGGATCGCAGAGCCTGAGAGATGCGGGAGATTCCACAATCAACATGAATCTTCGCGATACATGTTCACGGTGAGGAACAGGTATGAACAGGTGTGGCTCTTTCCCCTTACGCGAAGTCCCGGTACGCACGTGTCAGCGGCAACAGTACCGTGAAATGGCGACGATGTGAGTCATAGGAATGCCGCCGTCTTGGACTCCTCTCGCCATCTGCTGTGGGATTTGCTTTGCAAGTTTTGGTCTTGATGTTGTTTGCTCAACATGGCCACTATCAACTTGCAGTTTCACCGAGCGGTCAGCACTCAGCCCTACGACACAACTCCCGCGGATGCCGGCGACGGACCCCTTACGCACGGGCCTCAACAGACAATTCGGAGATTGACTTCGGAGATATGGAAATGGGCTGATTTTTTTGTTGATGTCGTCTTTGATGTTACAAAACCTATGGAATTAAGGAGGGCAATTGGGACTCTCTGAACTCGCCGCTCCTTCCTCCAAACAACTTACAACTCAAAAATGGCAGCAGCAAAGAACGGCGGCTCGAGGTCTGCGCAAAGCAGCCGAGCAAACACCTTTTCCATCGTCGCGGTTCTCATCGCCCTCTTCTCAGCCATTGTTTACTTTATGGAACAAAATCTTCAAAGTTTCTACGTTTTCGACACAACACAACTGCACGACCTTTCGAAGAGAGCTATCGCAAATCATGGAAACGACACTAGGGCTGTTGTTGCACAGATCGTTGGCGAGCTCAGCCAGGGTCCTGCCGGCGAATACGTGAACCTGAATGAGGAATGGGTTTTCAACAACGCCGGCGGTGCAATGGGTGCCATGTACATCATTCACGCCAGTATTACTGAGTATCTGATCATCTTTGGTAAGGCGATCCACAATCATGATTTCCAATATTGTCAAAGACTAACAAAAACATAGGCACCGCCATTGGAACCGAAGGACATACCGGTCGCCACACCGCAGACGACTACTTCCACATTCTCAAGGGTACCCAAACTGCTTATTCACCCGCGGCAGGCCACTACGAGCCTGAAGTCTACCCTCAAGGCAGTGTACACCACTTGCGCCGCGGCGAGGTCAAGCAGTACAAGATGGACGACGCTTGCTTTGCTCTTGAGTATGCTCGTGGTTGGATTCCTCCTATGCTTGGATTCGGTTTCGCCGATGGCCTTACCAGCACCCTCGATTTCCCTACATTGTGGCACACCACCAGAATTACTGGCAGAGAGATGTTGTCAAATATGGCCAAGGGAAAGCTTTAAACGTTTTAATCATATAGACTTCTGGAATTACTTTTCGAATTGGGCAATGCAGCATGTCTGATCATCTTTCTTGGCCGTGTCATTCAGTGAGATGGCTCGAGATTGGGGTGCTGCGAGAACGCGATTGTATCTGGCTTAATATTTCGATCGCAGGTCCTGCGGCGTGTATGCAAACGAGCGATTCCAGCGCTTAGCGACTCGCGGCTAAGCAGGTGCATACCCCTAGCCAACCGAGGCAGCCAGTCAAAATCCGAAAAGTTGTTTGGGCGCTTGGAGCTCGGCGTCTGTCTTTCTTGACTCCCTTTCATGATTTTTATGTCTGGTTCCTTCGAAAGATGTTCGAGACTTGATCGCATCAGGCACTGCGACCACAATGGACCCTGACGAGCTCAATACCACCCATCTGAACCAGATGCTCTCATGGGCCAATTATTTTGATGATCATTACAACTACCCTGGCGTCGAGAGACTGGCGTCTCAGTACCGCGGGGGCCAGCATTGTCGCGGTGTTCTCAAGGTCTGCGGATCTTTCAATTTTTGCATCAAAGTTGTTTTCGATGATGACCAAGCTTGGGCTGTACGTTTCCCTGTACCTGGCCGGGTCATGTACCCGGAAGAAAAGGTTCGCCAAGAAGCTGCTGTGCTGGAATTCATCAAACACAATACACAAGTGCCAGTCCCAAAGCTCATTGCTTTCGGATCGAGTTCAGAGAACCATGATCCAGAAGTTGGTCCGTTCATTATAACGACATGGATCGAAGGTGTACCCTTGGTCAAGGTTTTGGAGCAATTGCCGCGTCCAACTTGGGGTCCTATCTTGCGAGATGATGTTGATCACGATATGCTGTCTAAGATCCATACTCAGCTATCCGAGATACTTCTGGACCTGAACTCGCAGAACTTCGACAAGATAGGGGCTCTGAGAATGTCTGGAGAGAGTGACCAACTTTCTTGGTCTGTCGCCACAAGACCTTTGACATTGAAGATGAATGATATACAGTCATCGGGATATGTCGTCGTAGACGGTAAGCATTTGTTCGCGTTGCCTGTTGATGACTTTGACTGACCAATTGTAGACCACACAGCGCCACCATTCGAAAATACTGTTAAATACTTGTACAACCTTGTGCAGCAGAACATAACGCAACTGTACGAGCAGAGAAATTCTGCCGATGATGCAGAAGACGCTCGCCGCAAGTTCATACTCCGCCGACGGGTGCAAGCACTTGTGCCTCACTTTGTCTCCAAATCCGACCTTGGCCCGTTCAAACTCTACTGCGATGACATGCACCCCCGCAACATGTTGATTGACGAGAACACGTACGAAATAACTGCTGTCCTCGATTGGGACTGGACTTACGCTGCTCCTCGAGAAATGTCGAACGGCCCTCCTTCTTGGCTAATCTTAGAAGACTTAGTAACATGGACTACTTCGAGTCAGGTCATGTTCGAACAACAGCTGGAGCTCTTCCTCAAGGCTCTGTCAGATGCAGAATCAAGAAGAGAGCAATGTCGGCCTACACAGGGATCGAATGAGTGCCGCATGTCGGATCTTATGCGCCAGTACTTTGAAGATGGCACATTTTGGTTCACGCAGTTATTGTTCCAGATATTCAACTTTGATGAAAATGAGATATGGCCAAAACTGGAACCATTCTTGGAAAAAAGGGGTTTGCTCGAAGTCGGAGTTCCAGACGAAAAGGAAGTCGAGGAATTCGTGGCTTGGAAGATGAAGGATATTGTGGCGTACAACCACGAGCTGCAGAAGAAGAACGACGAACAACAGGCCGCGCGAGAAGCTGAATCAGAGATTCAAGAGAGCGAGCACACAGATGACACTGCTACTACCGCGAAGCCTCTAGACGCGCCAAAAGACACAGAGATGGATACAAGCGATACTTCGAATGACAAATCGATTAAATCTGCTGATGGTTGTGCAGATGGTCAACATGCATCTTCCAATGCTGCGGAAGAAGAGAATATCAACACGAGCAATCAACCATCCGGACAGGCAAGCGTCCCTCAAGGTGACTACACAAATGATGACACTTCACTCTGCGCAAAATTGCAGTCTCAAGCCATCACAGACAATGCCATTACAGACAATACCGTCACAGACAATACCGTCACAGACAACACCATCACAGGAACTGAGGAGACGGAGAAAGAATGCACTTGGTAAGAAATGATGATCACAGCGTGTGTCTTCAATTAAAGTCAAGACTTGACAAAAAGGAGGTTTACAGTTTCCTCAAAATGGACACTCGGAACATCTTAGCAGAGAGAGAGAGGAAGTAACATGCTAGCTAGCCGTAGACGTGGCCAACAAGCAGGGACACTAATGCCATTTTGTCGTTGTTGTTCTTGTGTTCCTCGCCTTTGCCAGCTAGGACGCGCGACCAAAAGGACAAGCTCGATCGTCGGTCTCTGGACCGGATATGGAGAGGCATCATGTGCCACAGGTTTATTTTAGTCTGCGTATTTAAGTAGAACAAGATCTCGTGTCACTCCGCCCGACCTTGCCGATCTGCCTGGTACCTGACGAGTGTCACTCTGTTGTAAACGTCTACTGTTGCTATCTTTGGTGTAGGTGAAGCTGTTTGATGAAATTGGCTCGGTATCATTTTCGACCACAGTGATTTAGATTGCTGAAAAAGGAAAGAACGAAACTCTATGAGACATGGCAGCTTCTTGCACATGATCTTTGTTTATCTGATGAGGAAGGAGTGGAATGAATGTCGCACAGACTGCAGAAACCATTACCCAGACAATCCCTCTATGAAGAAAATGATGCTACCCTCCTTTTGCACCCAAGCTTCCATTGTTTTTCGGACAAGAGTCAGCTCCTAGACCCGGTTTAATCATGGCGTATTACCATCTAGACACCAGAGTCGTCCTTCTTCCAGTAGGAATCTGCCGGATAAAAGTCGCGCCACTCTGAGCAGATGTCGTTGAAAGTAGGGTCAATTTCAATCTGATCAGGTGTCTCGAGGAACTGGGTGGCCAGACCGTCGGCTACATGCCACGCGATGTGGCAATGCATGATCCAAGCACCGGGATTGTTTGTCTCAAAGGCAATGACCAACCAGCCTTGGGTTGGAAGCATTGCAGTATCGCGACGAGGGGGGTTCTTGAAATTCAGCTCGCTCGCTTGATCGTTGGTGTAGTTGCTGTTCTCTTTGGCACCTAACACGTAGAAGTCATGTCTATAGTTGTATTAGCAGCTTTCTAGTATTCGTGTGCGAGCTTTGACTAACCCGTGCAAGTGGATGGGGTGAGGAACAAATAGTGCTGCGCCCGCAGGAGTCGGAATCTCCTGCAGCACCCAATATGTCCACTCCGCGTCGGGCATGTTTATCAGATTCATGGAGGGTGCATAGCTTGTGTTCTTCTCCTGGACGTATTCGAGGGTCGGCTTCTCCCAGGTTACATTGAGAGCAGTGGTGTCGATGGCCCATCTGAAGATTGTTGCATTGTCTGATCTGATTCCAGCCTCCTGAGCCTGCACACTCAAGAACTCGGGATTTGCTGTCAAGGCATTGTCGGGAACGAAGCTGTCCCAGTAAGGCGCAAGTTTGTTCGAATTGTAGGACTCATCATTGCATCGGTCTGCGCTGTCTCCAGTCCTGTCCCAAGCGGTGCTGGTAGGACTGGCGAATGTGCTGTTGCTGTAATGAATGATTGCCTTTATGCCGTTGGGATTCGCATTGTTGCCACATGCAGGAAAGGCACCACCAACAGCAGGGACATCTGCTCGGAACCAGTAGTTGCCTACTGTCTGATTTGCCTCGATGATAACATCGAGTCTTTGTCCAATTCCTACAAAGACTCGGTCTGCAGCATAAGGCATGACTGGGACGAAATCATTGCTGATGACAGTGAAAGGGTGGCCGTCGATCGAAACCATGAAGGCGCTGTCCACAGATGTGTTGATAAGTCGTAGACGATATCTCTTGCCAGATTGGATAGTCGCGTTGAAATATTTTCCCTTGGTTCCGTCAGGGCTGACATTCATGCCATTCACCAGACCAGTGTAGGCTTGTGGAGGTATGGCACGTGCCAAAGGGTTGTTGAAAAAGGCAGTTTCGTCATACCAGTCCGTCAACGCGAAGGGGCCGAGATCTTCGTCGTAATTATCTGTAGCAGGACCATCGATGACGATCGTACCAAGAGTTCCTACACCATATTGGACACCTGGGATACTTGTTAGTTGTGATACAGAGTCGGACAGAGACCGACATACTCCAGTGGCTATGATACCAACTGGTACCATACTGCGTGCAATGGAATCTGTACGTGCGAGACTTTCCCGGAGCAATGGGACACTCGGTGATCTGATGGCAAATTGATTAGCATTGATTGAAAATCGAAATCGATGACCAACATACTCCAGGGACACCGTCTTGGTCGCAGGTCTCATACTGCCGAATACCATGCCAGTGTATTCCTGTACCATTGTCGGCGAGCTGATTGTTGACAGTAATTTCGAGCCAATCTCCCCAACTAGCTCTAATGACTGGTCCTGGGTACTGGTCGTTGATCAGCATGACCCTTCGGTCGCCTGCGCCATCGGGGTTGATAGTAGTGTTCGTAATAGTCAATGTGTATGGAACCGTCTTTCCAGTGTCAGGAAACTTCTGATCAAAGTCGGTCGCAATGCTGAAGCCATTTCCCCAGCATGCACGGCTGCCGGCAGTGTTGGTACACTCCGTGTCGGCATCATCTGGTGTTAGAGTCGTGGAAGACCCAGCAGCAGAAGAGGTAGAGGAGACTTGACGTTTTACAGCCACCGAAGCAGCAGCGTAAGCGGCCAAGGAAGCAAGAAGGGGGAGAGTACGCAAGAGATGCATGCTTGCGATTGATTGAGCAAATTTGAAGTGTTGTAGTCACTCTGAAGTGGTAAGCAACTTTTATATACATATAACTGCCTGGTAGACATACCGTGTGCAGCTTGTTGCTTACAGGGCTGACGAGACCGAAATAGATTTCTGTAGGCTGGACCACGGCTGTTGTGTGAACATCGAGAGCATTGCCTTCATCGTCATGATGGATGAAATCAACATGTCTTCCTTATTCTTGATCGGGAGAAAGGAAAAGCTGCAAGTCAGAGGGTCTGCCTACTTTCCAATAGACTGCTGCAAAGTCAGCATTTGCGATTTGCAGGTCTACTTGACCACTTGGTACATAGGATTCCAGTAACGAGAGAATGCTGAATTTCGTGATCGGGAGTTGTTGCGAAGAGAACGGAGAGCAATTTGGAGTTTCTGATTGGTGATGCAGAGTTATCCGGTGACCAGTCTGCCATAAGAACTTTGACGGGTAAGACAAGATTGTATCTTCCGACGTAAGGTACATGACTTTCAACACCCCTGTTTGCGCGACGTGGTGGGCTATTGAGCTTTGGGCAATTATCAGAGTTTAGGAACGATATTCCTTTTTAGACCAAAACCCCGAGCTGACTCATGAGAGACCGACCGTATCGGTATTTGCTACGTCAGAGAGTCCAGGAGCTGTAGCGTAACATCGTGTGCGTTCTCTCGGCTTTGTACCTGTGAAAGACCAGAGCCGTGACGATGGTGACCTCCCAAAGGGCAATGTTCCGTACTCTATCCGTACCATGAACTAGATAGGACATGGCGTTTGCTCGTGGTTAGGGTTTTCCAAAGATATGCCAGAGGTGTCGAGTCGGGTTCCGAACAAATCATCATACTTGAAAGTATGCAGGGCATGGTCATAGTACTTAATCGCCAAGGTCAGCCTCATGGTTTGTCCCAGTGAACCCTTGCTTAGTGAGAGCATAGCGATAATCGGCTTTCCAGTCGGGCGCCAGACCCAGTTGTTTTTCCCATACTGAGGGAGCCGTGAGAGGACACATTGAACATTCTATGTAGAGTGTCGTCTCCAGCGTTTATATGAAATGTGGTAGTAGGCAAGCTTTCTTTGCAGATAATCAATATCAAACATGCGACAGGTGGATCTGCCTCGCAGATTGGCTTTCTGACCAGCCTGCTCTTTCCAGAAGGGAATACCGCAGATTTGGTACTGTCATCTTCGTAAGTGAGGTCCCGGACGTGCTCAGCCACGTGTCCAGAAGATACACATCAGGCTTGGAGGTACCCAATTCCATCCCACGATGATGAGTGACATCTCTGCTGCCTGGTGTCTTCAGACAAGAGAATTGTGCTGACGTGAATCTAGGAGTGGTAGGAAGCCAGTCAGGAGAGTTGCTTCCGTCGTTCCAAATTTGGCGCCTTCCCCGGGACTTCCGAAGGATCATCATTCCTTCCATCATGTGCCACACCGTCTCTTCTTCCGATATCTACCTTGCATCGCAGCACACTCGCGTTATCGCATATTGGAAATCATACCTGCATGCGCAAGGCTGCTTGCTGGGGTACAGTGTTGGGCTCGACAGATTCCGATCATGAGGTCCGGTACACTATTACTCCTACTGGGCGACTTGAGCTCCTTTAGGTCTCTGATGTCAGATTTCGAGCCTGCAAGTCCGCAACCCATGCGACGAGAGAGAATTTTGCGAGGCAGTGTAGGAAGACGGATGAAGGCTCTCGAGAGCATATGCTATTTTTGCTGAGAAGGTAGGTCTGTTTGGAGCAGACATGACCACTGCCAGCTCGATACCTCGCATCCTCGAGGCGTATAAAGTGGACCAAGGTACAACTGGGCTCTCTTATTTGAGTATTCAATACTGCCATCTCATTCTCTGACCAAGCAGCTTTTGAAGATAACGACACCATGTGGACTTCTCTTCTTGCTACCGGGCTTGCGTTCCTACAGGTTGCCAGCGCCTGTGAATCATACGGTATCGACTTCAAGAACAACCAGAACTACTTCATCAACATCAACTCAAACGATTCGTTCACCGCCGTATCAGAGTTCTATGGCTGCTCGGAACCTGCTCGCGCCATCTTGTACACTCCCAGTAATCATTCAATCTTCTGCTCGGATGTCGCGACCACACCAGATTATACTGATGCTACCACCACTTGCCCAATTCTGGAGAATCAGATGTATTCTGGTGACTGGACTCTCGTACTTCTGGACAACAACGGGAATGGTAGCAGTTTCAACGCCCAACGTAAATTGCACCTCAGTGTTGGCCAGCAATCCACCTCGGTCGTCATCCCTACCATAACTCTAAGTGTCACGCAAACTCCTACATCCGTTGTGAATGCTACAGTCACAGATGTTGACTCAACAACGCTCCTGCCTATTTCGATCACTAGTCTTGCTAGCAATGCAAAGACACAGACAGTGACCTACTACCCACCCCGAGAGACCATCACCAAATCGTCGACAGCAACCGTCAAGCGTACTTCCACACGCTTCACCTACACCATCAAGACCTATACCGAGACCAAACTCTGCGCAGTTGCATTCGCAGCCCTGGCAGCTGATCCCACGGCCGACCCCAAGCTCCTCTCCATCGCCCAAGCCGCCATTGCTTCTGCAACCCCCACCTCTGTTCCTGCCCGCCGTGCCAGGATCAGACGTGATATCACTCAAGTTGTCCAAGTTGCTAAACGCAATGTGGTCAATCTTGCCAAACGCGCACCCGATAGCGCTACCGTGACCTCTACAGATACCAACACTGCCCACTGGATCTCAGTGACGTCCAGCTTCACCGCTGCTCCTGTTACCCAGACATCATACGGTAAGTTGCAATCCAGATCTCGCTTGATGGAAGCGCAAGCAACTGATTATCTTTTAGCGACGGTGGAGAGCACGACAACAATTACTCCAGCACCCATCACCATTGTTGCAACCCAGACTACAGTCACAAAGACTGCCAACACATCGGTAAGCATAAGAGACAGCCCGTGACCTAAAGGTACGATAAACTGATTGATGGAAATAGACTCGCACAATCACCAAACGAACAACAACGACGTCCAAGATTACGAAAAGGGTCACTGCTACGTATGTTTTTCTTTTTCTTCTCGACTGTATCTATGGCTTTACTGACGATGTATCTATAGTCTCAAGGTCACTACTTATGTGCCTGGCAAAGGCTGTTCGTAAAGGGCGTCCTGGTCTGCACATTTCGCACATCCTGAACCTCTATCTGAGCGCGAGGATTAAACATTTTTTCATACAGTTTTCTAAATTTTGGCTCGGTTTCCTGGCTTTATACTAGAATGTTTTTGTTGTGTCTGTATGTCTCCTATGCTCTTTTATTCTGCTTTTCGTAATACTTGACTCGTCCGAAGAACACCTTATACAACGCACAAGACTCAGGAATCGGATTACGTTTGGCTCAATGTGTGTAATGAATGCCATTTCTTGGAAGCAATAATCTAAAAAAGAAAAAGAAAAGAGCTCCATCTCGGGAGCATGGCCTGATACGCCACTAACGCCTTGCCGCAGCTATGCATGAAACACTTCGTCAAAAGAAAACCAACCCATCATCATCTCAGTTGTACAGAGACGTAAATCATGATAGATTGATACCGTAATCATTGGACTCGTTGGGAGTGCCCCAAGGATCATCGCCAGGGCCAGGGCCATAATTGGCGTAACCGCCACGACCACCCATCATGCCGGCATGGCTCTTATCCGTCTTTGCCTTTTGCACAATCGAGTACTTTGAGCCCATGTCCTTGGCTTGGGCTACTGTGCGAGTGAGAGAGGCGAGCAGGGATACCATGTGTACATCTGACTGTTCCTGTGAAGCGGCTGTCGCGAGTGAAGACTGAGGCATGCCTGGGACGGGGATGGTGGTGGAGGATTGAGAGACGGGAGGGGCGAGTAAGGGCAGGCGAGAGAGCATGGAGGAGATTTCGCGTAGGAGTTGATGGTTGAGAGGGGGGTCGCCAGAGGTGGCGGAGATGGAGGCGTCGGTCAGGTACGATTGTGGTAGTTCGGCTAGGTAGGCCTTGATGAGGTTGATGCGTTGGTGCAGCATCTTGATGGCGTTGTACTTGGCAGTGAGGGATGAGATGACTGTAGGTTGTTAGCTTGTAATGCTCATAGAGTTATGCGGTGGTTGTCTTTACCTTCTTCGTCGGCGGTATTGAGCTGCACGTCGTTGTTGGCCGGAGTGTCGTTGGTAGGACTGCCTTCGGAGCGAGACTTGCCCTTGGGAGGAGTAGCAGAGTTCTGAGCAGCGGATCCACTAGTCTTTGCGACAAAGTCGACAGCAATCATCTCAGCCTCTCCAGTCTCGACTTCGAAGGGCAATTGACGGAAGCGCATCTGCAGTTGGCGACCCATGCCCCATCCATCGACCTGCAAGCCCTTGTCTGCATTCTCGCTGCCAGGCTCATAGTAGGATTCATAGATGGAAATGGGAAGTTTTCCGCCAGTGAGGGAGCCGTCAAGGATGGTCTGAGGGTGGAAGAGGAGGAGCATGAGTGACTCGTTGTACGAGTGCTGGAGTTGTTGGAGAATAGGCACATGGTCTGGGAGAGGACCCGAGGGAGGAGCGAGGGTGAAGATGGCGACGAGATCGAGAGGAGGAGCCTTGTGGACGTCCTTGACTGGTTTGTGGTTAGTCATGGGAATAGTGTGGCTTTCGTAGACGATAGTACGTACACTGTTCTAGACGCTCGGCAAACCACTCTTCGTCAACCAGAACCTTGTCGCCGTCCTCCTTTGTCTTGCACTGGAAGGCCTGCTCCATGGTGATTGTGCGGCCATTCTGCTGACCGATGATTGCACCAACGATTGGGCCTGGCTGCTTGCGCATCGAGTGGCGCGTTATGTAGTCCGAAATGGTAAGAAGGACCAGAGGGTGCAGCTGGACCGAGAGCGACGAGTCCGAGGTGCTGCTGGACAGCAGGGAATTGCTTGCCGTCTCGACCATGATTGCGAGTGTGGATTGTCAATGTTTGGCACACGTCGATGGTCTAGTGGAGAGAAGTGGATGACATCGGTGTTTCTAGAGCGAGCTTGCTAAACGCCGTCTATCTCCGTCTCCGCGCCTGCCTCACTTTCGTTCGTCTCGATGGGAAGCTTCGACATCTTCGACCACTCACTCGTTCACCTCGCACGCCACCTTCCTCTTCCGAGCACTCGATAAACCGAGTCGACTGTATATATCTCGTCCTCGCGACTCCGACTCTACGAACAAGTGCCCGCCTCCAGACACCCATCATGTCGCGCCATCACCCGTGCGTCTCTTGTCGAAACACCCACAAGACAGGCACAAACTGACAAGAAGGATACAGTGATCTCGTCATGTGTCGCAAGACGGCCGGCATCGCCATCGGCCGCCTCTGCGACAAATGCGACGGCAAATGCCCCGTCTGCGACAGCTACGTCCGCCCCACAACCCTCGTCCGCATCTGCGACGAATGCTCCTTTGGAAACTACCAGAACAAATGCGTCGTCTGTGGTGGCGAGGTAAGACTCTGCCCCCTCCTCTTCTGCTTGTCGATCATGTCACTGACAACTTTCTCTTCCACAGGGAATTTCTGACGCCTTTTATTGCTTCGAATGCACACGTTTGGAAAAGGACAGGGATGGCTGCCCCAAGATTATAAATCTGGGTAGTTCGAGGACGGACCTGTTTTACCAGAAAAAGAATTTCCGGAATCATTAGTACTGGCGGATGCCGTCTTGAAGATACAAGGCGGTCGAATACAACATGGAGCATGAAGAAGGCAGGTAGGGCCATCAGGCACATCTGATTACGAACACTGCGACACACTGCGCCGATGGAGAGTTCCTCGCCATGGCATTGCACCAAACATCTCTATGCGGGAAAGCGATGCAGAAATTATCAGGCCAAGGAGGTCTTGTGTTCAAGGCAGATTATGTTCACAGAAGACAACTCAGGGTGCCAGAACTCCTGTGGCATCTCCGTTGGCACCAGCCAAGCCTCGGTAGCTCATACGCAGCAGCCCTCTATATGCCAGGCTTTCAAGCAACAAACAAATCACTAAGCACGAAGAGGTAGCGAATCAAATTGCGAGCTTGACAGGACGAGATAGATATTTAACAACGTCTTCTAAGGACGATTTCGGACTTTTGTCATTTGGCTATGTTTTTCCAGCTTCTCCGGTCTATAATGTGATGTTGTCATGGTGTCTACAAGGCGGTCCAGGGCCGACATGGCAACTGTGTATGTTCGTACAATATCGTTGCATCAGACTGAAACCCTCATGGCAACGAGTGATGGCTTGAGTATGTTTGGGGCCTGTTTTCTGGCGGGGACGCCGAAAGAGATTGGCCGACTGTTCGTTGACTCGTAGCCTCACGCCTCCAATGGGCGCAAGAGGCAGTGGCTAAGTGGTGTGAGATAGACAGTAGACGCTCAACCCGGAATGTTGGCAAGCTCTCTCGAGTTTGCAGCATTCAGCTCGGCCATGAGCCCGCCCTTGTCCCTCTTCTTTTCATCCTGGTCCAGCTTTGATTGCACGAATTGATGCAGAACCTTGACCTTTTCCAGCGCAACGTTCGAGCAGTTGAGAGTGGTCAATGGATCCACAGGCACACCTCCATACTTTGCGATCTGGCAGACTTCGCCGTGACGGTTCATGCTGACAATCATCTCGCCGTCGCGAACGCTTTCTTCTGCGAGGTTGGCATCCAGCAGTACCGTCTCGCCGCCGTGGTAGAAGGAGAAGGAGACACAGAAAGGATGGTGTTGCATGGCCAGCTTGACGGGTTCGCGCTCACGGGTATCAAAGACAGTGACGTCTTCTCCGTGCACCTCGACCTCGGGACGGCGGAAATGTTGCAGAGCGGCGACCAGAGCGATACAGCAGGCATCGATCAACCCGCCATCGTGGTCCAGAACGTGTATATCTGCGCGGACGGCGAAGCACTTTGCGCCGGCGATGATGCAGAGGGATTCTGTGTCCAGGGCGCCAGAACGACGAATAGACTTTTCCAGCAGACGAGATAGCACGACTTCGGCATCATTGGGGCGGCCGACTTCAAAGGCGGGAGAGGCCATGGGTGAGAGCTCAGTCGAGATGGTGAAGACGCCGTCGAACTTGCGATCGGGGAAGGGTGTTGTCACTTCGGCAGATACCCTCACAACTACTCTGTGCACATGTTAGCAAGATGTGGCATGCAATAAGATGGTGTATACTGCACACCTCGTCTTGCCCAAACGGACATCGGCAACGCCATAGTCGTCGCCGAATTCCAGCTGTAGGTTTCTGTATTGATCGAGTTGACGGCCGTCGAGGCGGATGCTTTCGAACAGAGCATCGCGGATGAATTGGCGCTCGTTGAGCGAAGGCTCGACTTCTCGCGGCATGGTATTGTGTTGACTGCTAGTATGACGTGAATGTCGGTTTAATATTTTGTTACATGCAAGGAAAGGCGCAAGCTCCGATCCGGCTTCTCCCGCCCTCATGAAGGTCGACACTTTGCGACCATCGACAACTCTCTCCACCTGCAATAACAACCTCATATACAATTCACCATGACTACCGCCCATCGTCCCACCTTCGATCCCGCACGCGGCAAAGACTCTCTTCGCGGTCCCGGATACCACCAACGCCTGCTCCCGGCCCACAAGACCCTCAAGTTCCGTCAAGCCACCCAAGGAACCACCGACGAGCACTCTGCCCGCGATCTACGCGCCGAACTCTTGCGCGCCGAACGCCGCCACTTTGCCAAAAAGGAAGGCCGTGAACTGTCTCCTGAAGAAGAGGAACAATCAGCACCCCAACTCGCTCTCGAACAAGCCTCATCCGATGGCAAGAACTTGAAGCGCAATCTGGAGGATGGAGCCGGTGGAGAAGCACAGGATGGAGAGCAAGACGAGGAAGACTACGAAGCCAAACGAAGGAGGGTGTTGGAAGAGACTCGCGACGTTGATGCCGATTCGGACGATGCGTCGGAAGAAGACTCTGATTCCTCAGACGACGAAGACGACGATGATGACGAGGCCGAGTTGATGCGCGAGCTGGCAAAGATCAAGGCCGAGCGCGCAGAAGCTGCTGCTAGAGAGGCTGCCGAACAAGCCGCCAAGGAGGAAGAACAGCAGATGCGAGATATCGCTACTGGAAACCCACTCCTGAACAAGGGTACGCTACTTGTCTCTCCCTTGCCATATGTTGTTTCGAGATTCTAACAAGATTGTAGGAGCATACGATGTCAAGCGGAGATGGGACGATGATGTTGTCTTCAAGAACCAGGCCAGAGGAACAGAAGACAAGAAGGGCAAGGAGTTTGTCAACGACTTGCTGAGATCCGACTTCCACAGACGCTTCATGAGCAAGTATGTGCGCTAGAAGAACACACTCCCTCGACCCTCACACGGACTGCTCTGGACTGAAATCTAAACATAAAAACATCATGATTGGTATTCGGTCATTACGCCATGAAAACTAACACTCTGGCTGCGCATCATACTGGCTGCAACTCAGCTATTACTTCCTCAATCTCTCAGACCTTGAAAGACACTTAGTAGTTGGAGCCCTCGTTGTAGGCACCAGCTGCCTCACGCTTGGCCTCACCCTTCTCGACCATCTTCTCGTTCTTCATCATGCCACCGAGCTTGCTCATCAGCTTTCCGGCAGTCGAATCTAAATTCAACACATCAGCATAAATCCATTGCAAAGGATCCAAGAAGGCTTTTCTTACCGCCGTGCTTGCCAGAGCTCTCGTCAGTGGTGTAGTTGGAAGACTTGTTGCCGTAGCCGGGACCACCAGTGGAACCGCTGCCGTACTCACTGCTGCCCGAGTATGCACCAGTGTCGGTGGACGAGCCAAAGCGAGTGTCGCTCGAGTCGTCAAAGGTGTCACGACCAGAGGTGGCCTTGTTGCCATATCCAGCACCGCCAGTAGCGCCGGAGCCATAGTCGGTGCTTCCTGAGTAGGCGCCAGTATCGCTGGAAGAGCCGAAACGGGTGTTGCTCGAGTCATCGAAGGTGTCGCGGTCGGAGCTCGACTTGTTGCCGAAGCCAGCGCCGCCGCTGGTGCCCGAGCCGTAGTTGTCGTCGATTGACTATGAGGTTGAAGTATTAGCTTCAGGTCGATCTGATATTGCAATAGGCTTTTGAATCTCATAATCAAACATGGCCCATACAGTAAATTTCTTCAGCATGATTGCTTCTCTTGTAAAGTGTTGATGTGTATGTGAAATGAAGAGTTTCGGTAAAAGAGACAGAGAAAACATATGTATCAAGCAACATAGTCATGTGAAGAAGGGGGGGCAAGATAGATGTGCAAAAGATAAGGGCCACAAAAGGCTTGGAAGGATTCCTCCTGCAGGACAGAAAACTTACAGGGTAGTTGCCACCAGTGGTGTGGTGAGTATCCCTCTCAACACCATGGTTAGGCTTCAAGTCATCCTCACGCAAACGCTCACCAGCAGATTTGTGATGATGGCCATACTCCTCTGCCGACGAGCCAGTAACGCCAGAACCATAGTTGTCTCCAGAAGAGCCCGAGTAAGCATCTCTGCCAGTGTTGGAAGAACCATAGGTATCACCACGAGATCCATAATCGTCGTTGCGACCAGACGAAAACTCATCTCTGCGCGAGGAGCCAGAGTTGCCGCCGGAAAACTCGTCTCTGCCTAGGGTGTTGCTGCCGGTGTTGCCGCGCGAGGCTATGTCGTCGCTGCCGAGCTCGCCGCTGCGGTATGTGTTTGAGGAGTCGCCGTATTGGTCGCGGCCGAGTCCACTGCCGCTGCTCAGATTGTCGTTGCCGTAGCTGGAGTCATTGCCATAGCCTCCTGAGCCGGTGGTTCTGTCGTTGAGACCGCCTTGGCGACCCTGGGTGAGATACGAATGTCAGAATACGTTGTTTGAGGGGAAGAGATGATTTGCACATCAAGGAGGGTGGTGGTGGGAAAGGAATGATAGGTTCAGAGTAATTGGCAAGATAAGGAAGGATGCGAGATGAGAGGCACATACAGTACTGCCGTACTCATCGTTGCTGTTGCTGCTGTACTCGTTGTTGTTGTTGTAAGACATGATTGGTTATGTGTGTATATTGTTCAGATGTTTGAATTGAAAAAGGAACCCAAAAAGAAATTCCGCAACACAGGCAGGAGGGACACGGGTCTATATAAGTTTGCTCAGAGCACAAAACCAAGTTTGTCAATGACCTTGTTCCTCCTCCTATCGCCGACAGCTCTGAGAAAACACACCATAAGCATGCGTCATCCTCTCCATAGAAACCCACCCAACCCCTCTCCCCCCGTGAGGTTGACAGCACAAAAACCCTGCTACGGGGACCTGGACACGGCTCCCGGCCTGCTGTTTCACGCGAGCTTTGGTGCAAGAGCTCGAGAAAAGGGCAAGCGCACATGCAGATCACCGCAAAGCAGGGTGCAGGGTCTCTTCCAATCGAAGCTCCCCGCTTTCGTCACGTTCTGGATAATTAGCGAAAACGTGCAGTCCATCGCGCGAAACAAGGCCCAGAACATCCTCTTGCGATCGTACAAGCCACTGCACGTAACAGGGAGGCTGTGTTTGCAAGAAAACCTGCTTGCTCATCCCATCTTCGGTTGATCTTTCTCTTCGCAGGGAAACTGTATCGAAACATGATCTTGCACCCAAATACTGGACGAGCCACACATCCACCATCATCGATCAAGCTCAAGGAAGCACAGTAACCAAGGCAGCTCTTATAGAGAGAAGGAAGTAAGATTGCATCGACGTCCAACTTCACGGAAACCTTGCTTCTACTACTGAAGGTCATCAGATCAAGGCATTCCTTGACCACCTCCCATTCTTGTCGTACAAAGTATTAAAAAGACATAATTCGTCATGATACAGATAATCTGTTTAATCGTCGCTTATAACGCCACTGCCATCGCCGCCAGCTGGCCAAGGTTGCGTCTTGAGATCTCGCGATCCGCTAGGTGTCGATGGTGATGACTGTGTTTCCTGTGGTAGCGATGTTGAAGAAGCATCAATGTCCTCCTCACCGTCCTCTATTTCCTCGTCTACGAAGGAGCCTTCTCCGCGAATGGACGACATCGAAGGCGATACAAGAACACCATCTTCGCCGTCCGTTCCCTGGCTGGCCTCCAAAGTTGGAGTGGGTGGTTGGAACCGTAGATCAGGGTTCTCGTTCTGAGAGTGTTCCTCTACAGAGGCCTCGGACACGTTCCCATTGCCTCTAGAAATGGGTCGAGGAGATACTGGAGAATGAAAACTGCTTCTCCAGAACCCTCTTCTGCGTCTGATGTCTCCATTGGTAAAGGGTGGCGAGGTCTGATCCGGTGATGGTGAGTTCAGAGGAGAATCGTAAGCGCCCCTTCCAAAGTGCGACTTGTTAACCATCTGCTGGATGATAGGCATGTCTAAGTTGGTGCCGCCTCCTGTGCGTACGAACAAGACAAGACCCAGACAGACCATCATTACGGTCATCTGGGCAATGGCCATCCGCTTCTGGAACAACAACTCATCAGCGACAATGCTCAAACGCACACTGACTGCGTGAATCTCCCTCTGATATTGATCACGATGGTTGTCAAGCTCAATGACGGTACTCTGCCATAATTGATCGTACTGTTGTTTGAAGTCCTGGAGCTCAGCAAACACAGTTGCATTCAGGTTCTCGAGGAATGCTTCGGTCTTCTTGATCTGGCGTTTCTCGACCTTTATAAAAGCATCGCGCAAAATACGGGACTGCTCTTCGATATACTGTAGAGACAAAGTAGCGTTACTCTCGAGCATCTGCAGACGTTTGTGAATAGACTTGAAAAAAGACTCTTGAGTAGTCGGGTTTGAGTGAGCTGATGATACAGTCGATGTACCAGGCTTCTGGATATGCACATCAGACGATGCAGACGGCTGCTTGTTGCTCGAGGCCGTGCTTTTGTTTTGGATGTTGGAATTGGCAGAATCATGTAGACTGGAGTTGGTAGTAACAGGTCTGCTGCTCGAGTCCACGAGCATCTGCTGTGAAGGACTATGAGTGGTAATAGCAGTCGAAGAAGGAATGTGTGCCTGAGAGGTGACGGTGGGGTTAGAGGATGTCGCAGCACCCGTTGAGCTGTTGGTTGGGCTTGATGCATCTCGAAAAGAGGTAGATGTCATGTTCTTGAGATCGCCTGTCTGCATACTGGGGTTTGTAGTGGTCTGTATTGTGTTGTTTCTTTCTGGCGTGGTGATGTTGTGTGACGATGAGACATCGATAGTGTCTGGTAAGTGGCCACGAGTACTGGTCGATATATGTTCGCTGTTAGCAGTGAAGCTTTGAACCTCGGAGCTTGTTGACGTGGACGCTGTTAGAGTATTCGAGGGCTCTGACCTTGGGTCAGATGAAGTCAGAACAGCGGAGGATTCTGTCGAAGTCTTAATAGGGCGAACAGATTCGGCGGCAACAGACTGATCGGCTTCCTTCGAAGACCGAAGAGGCTCTTGTGGAGGTTCCTGAGCAGGAGACGGTGATGCGTCAGGCATGACAGATTCCTCTAGGTCATCGCTGATCTCACCACGAGCCAGCTCTTCCTGATGGCGGAACTCTTCCATCATAGTCGTGCCATGTACCCTGAGCAGACTGACAGGACAGTAGTACTCGTTGCCATAGTGGGTCAAGAACTCTATCCGAAGATATCTGGCCCAGATCAGGGGTTGCTCGACCAGGAAAGCCTGAACTGAGCGAGTGTTTCTGGCTTCAAAGACACCGAGTTCTCTCCAACGATCTGCTTTGACAGGGTATCGATCAGAAACCGAGACTCTGAAGTTACGGAAGATTGAAGAGAAGAATTCATAGTTGGCCAGGACAATTGTGTCGATGAGAATGTCATTACACAGCTCGACAATCAGAAACTTGTTGGAGCTCGAGCAGATATTGAGCATGTAGCTATCCTTGTTCTCAATCAAAACAGCGTGGGCGGACTTGGACTCGGAATTTGATTTGAGCACAGTCGCGGCACAATCGAATGAAGCGTAATTGGAGCGTTCTTTACAAGTCTTGCCAGCATCCTTGCTGCGAAGAGTGGGTTCGGAAGCCACGGTAGGCTGAGCACTAGCCGTTGACGACGAAGAGCTGTCCTGTCTTCCAAAGCCACCAAAGTCCAACTCAATCTCCGAGTCTTCGCCAAGGATATCGAGGGCGTGGTCGATTGGACGTGGGTTGCGAGGTTTGTCCTGTCCGGCATTGGACTTCTGACCGACATGATCGGGCGACTGACCAACCTTGGCCAAGTTCTGTTTCTTCCATTCCTCGAACGAGAGGAAGTTGGCATTGTCCAGTGGTGAATCGGTCTCGAACTCGGCTTCGGGTTGCGTCGGAGAAGAAGTCTGGGTCGCTGATGAGGCCGAGTGTGGCTCCTCCGGGTCCAGGCTGCTCAACAAAGAGGTCGAAACCGCAGCGGAAGGGGTAGGAGTGACGGAAGGGGTGAGACTGGTAGTCGAGTTCGAGGTCGGCGTGGAGCGACTCAGACACTGCTGAGGCAACGAGTGTGTGATGTAGTTGACTGTGCCAGTACGGCATGTGGTTGGGCGTGGTTCGCTGTTGCGCGCATCTTGTGTTGAAGAGATGAGACTGTTGTTAGTGCTGTTGCTGCTGACGATGGGGCCAGATGTCTTGTTGGTCTCAGACTGCGCCGAAGCGACAAGACACAGGTACAAGATAGAAAACAGCAGCGCCGCCAGTGCTCTGCCGTTCCTGAATGCCCGCTGCATCTCCTAGGCGCATTCTTCTGCAAGTCAACGGGATGCGTTGTGATACATGGAATTTGTCGCGCTTTCTGGACCGTTCAGCCGTCACTTCCATCGCGAATGTGGGGAAAGCACCTGTCAAGACCCAGACGGACTCGAAGCCTTGACCTCAGCTTGTAGCCTCAACTCAGTCATGAATCGCTCGTAAAATTCTTCTAAGGAAACGACAGAATGGCTCTGATAGCCTGAGAAATTGTACCAGAGTCGTGCGTCCCTCCATCCCATGTTGATAATAGACCGCCCAACGCCGCGCAAAACAGAGAGCCATGGCTCACCGTCGCAACCATAACCCATAACCGACCAACCCGGATCCGAAGGAAATATAAAAGGGCCACTTGCCCTGAAACTAGTGTTACAGCCCTTCTTCGCCAGCCTGGCACACTTTGATGCCCTTGCCCCACTCCGAGTTCAGCACTTGGTGTGCGCTGATGCGTCTGCTTGCGTTGGGATCCAATATCGAGTAGATGACGTTTCTGCATCGCGCCTGAGAAGCATTGGTTAGCAATCGTTTTTGTTGTAATCGTCAGGAATAACTTACTCTATGCAATGACTCGATTGGTCCGTAGCCAGCATCACTCTTGCGGCCTTGCACGTAGTTTTCGTAGAATTCGTCTTCATCCTTGTTGGCCACACGCCACAAGTGTCTGCCGGTTCTCATGGCCATGTAGATGACACCACATGCCCAGACATCGACTGCGCGAGGGTCGAATTCCTTGTCTGTGTACTCTTCTGGCGCGATGTAAGGCGCACTGCCGCAAAGACCTGCTGTCATGTGCGGTTCTGTCTCCCAAGCCATGCGGAAGCATTCGCCGTTGCCGAAATCTGTAATTTTGAGGGCGCCGTGCGTCGTGAGCAGAAGATTCTCTGGTTTCAGATCGCGATGTGCCACTCCCATCTCGTGGATGTATTCTACACCACGCATGAGCTGCAGGAAATAACAATCCGCCTCGACTACTTCCAATTTGCCAGCAGCAAGAACTAGTGAGTAAAGGTCGCCGCCGGCGCAGAATTCCATGACTTCGCAGTAGTCGCCCTTTGCATCAGTGAGCAAGTCGAGGGTGTGGATGACGTTGGGGTGTCTCAACGAAGATGAGATGCAGAACTCCGAGTTAAGGCGTTTGCTGTACTTCTTCGCGTCTTCCTGCGGTCTGCGACGGAACTCCTTGACGGCGTATAGTTGCTCATGTTTCGAGTCATGCGGATCCACCTTGTGCGCTATTCTGACGATGCCAAAGGCACCACGGCCGACGATTTCTTGACACTTGCCGTACTTCTGAACAAGCGTTGCGGTACCGGCAGGTCCATTCTTCTGATCCGAGGCAACCCGGTTCTTTTCGTTTTTCAGCTGGTCCACCCAACTTGCCATGAGGGACAAGGGCTGCTCCTCGTGATGCTCCTTCTTCTTGCCTCCAAGGAAGTCGCGAACCATGTCCGTTAGCTTCTCTTGTCGTCGAGCACTCTTAAGTTGATGATGGTGAGCACCATCTTCGTCGATCCAAAAGCGACGATGTTGAGCGGGAAGACCCTCGGCTTCCTTCTTGTCCTTCTTCGCATCACTGCCACTTCTCGAAACTGTTCCAGCCAGTCTAGCTTTGTCGGTTTGAGATGATTGCCTGGAAGGGTTTGCCGGTCTGATGGGCTTGGGAGGCATGATGGCTTCAGCGTCGGGATCCTCCACTGCGGTCTCAGGGACCTTGTCGGCAAGCTTCTCCTTGATCGAAGGCTCCCGCGAGGACTCATTGGTATCCTTGGCCGAGAACATGCGACTTAATCGTGAGGTGAAGGTGGGCTTCTTGGGCGGACCGGCTGGGCGTACATCGCCATTGAGAGGGGACTTTGCGGCGGCGGCGGGCAAGGAGGTCTGTGAGCTGATTGAAGAAGGATTCGAAGGGGTGACTGAAGGTGATGTCTGCTGAGACTTGAAGTCCTCAGTAGCGACTGCCATGGTGGAAGGATACAAAGACGACGTGACGTCGTTGGATGGTTTAAAGTATGAGGCAGGAGGCCGCGGAGGCCGATCGTTTTCGCGTTCAGACAGCAAATCCAAGTGTCAGATGGGCGCAATGTATAGATTTAGACGTGATTGCTGATGCTGGACGATGCTGAAGGGCGTGGCCACAGTGACTGAATTGTGGCTGTGACGTCTAGTGCTTTCACTGCTGACAAACTTCGGGCGCGACGAGAAGCGGAACGCAGCCAACTGGCCGAGTCAGAGACAAGCCCCAAGGCAAGCAAACGTTCAGTAGACGAAGGGATAGCCAAAGGCGCCGCTCTTGGTGGAGGAAGGAGAACCAGAGAGGGAAGATGGAGCAGGCCAAGCGGTAAGTCGGTCGGCAATGGAGTGCTTGAACTGAAGAAAATGCAATCGCGCTTTCCCACTTTACGGAGACTGGTCGCGGCCGAAAACCGCTCATGCTTCTTTTGCCAAGCAATCGTCTACATTTCACCTTCCCGTACGAGGGGTTTAACGACAACCAACCGCTGACAGCCATCGCTAACCATCTTTGGACTCGAGCATCGAATGTCCTTTGCTCATCTCGCTGCTGCCGCGCAATCTCAGCCTGATGCTCGGCCAGAGACATTGAGGGTAATACACATGGCGTGCATGCCGAAATACCTCATGCTCTCCACATTTCAGCAGAAAGCGGGTTTGGTTTGTCAAGGGCTGCTGCGTCATCGAGGATCCCATCTGCCACTGAGATCAGAGCAAGACATGGAAGTCAATAAACTCAACTTGGATGTGGCAGTACCGTCTTCATCCACCGGATACCGCTGCTTTCCGAGAGCTCCATTATACATAGACTATCGTATCCTCGCCGTATGGACACGAACTCTGCTCGGAAATAACTGCATCGATCAAAAGCGACAGTCAAGTCGGAGCCAAAACGCTGTCGCATCAATGATCAATCCGCTCGCTAATTGCTTGCCTACTCAACCCTGAATATCTCTCTGTGCCACCCCTATTACCAGCTCTTCCACCATTCGCCTGATGCGTTAAGTGGCACCATTGTCCTGCAGTTTGCCGACCCGAATATGCATCTCTCTGCTACGATCCACATCATGTGTCTGCGAGGTACCGTAATCGCATGTGTACGTCGAGATATATAGGGAGTGAGAAAATCGCGCAAAGGCCTCGCCCTTTATCCTTCCAATGCGACGTGTCGGCTTGTTGCAGTCGTCATCTTCACCTTCACCTGATCATCCAGCACCAACCTGCTTTCTACATCCTCTCGTTTCTTAGTAAGAGGCACGTGGTCGAGCTTCGAGCTATCAGATGTCGTTGATTGCTTGTGCTTGAAATGCAACACATCTCACACCGCCATGCTCGCTCCTTGCGCGGCGTCTTCTGAGTATGTCAACTTTCGTAATGGCATGCTATAGAGTGACAGCGTTATTTATTGACCACTGCTTGGACTACATTAAACGTAATCTCGGAAGCACGAGGCCATATGAATTGATTCTTGGCTTGCTAATGATTGCTGCCTCTGACTTATGTAGCCTAGCAATGGTTGTCCAGGTCTGTTCATCCGAACTTCTCCCCCATAAAAACAAGTGCCTCCTCGTATCCGACCCCGTACCCTTGTGGAGCATTACAACTTTCCACGGATTCTTCATCCTCGACGTACTTTATTGTAGTTGACAAAACTTTTCAGAAGGTTTTCGAAACGGTCCTCCTAGGCAGTCTTTCTCTTCTTCTTTGAAGATGCGGGTGCCATATCGCCGGCCGTGGCATCATCGTCTTCTTCGTCAGATTCGACAACGGCCTTCTTCTTGCGTTTTGAGGTGGCGTTGCTGCTTGCAGTATGACTGTCGGCCAAGGCATCGCGCTTTCCTGCAAGGTCAAGAAGGCGATCGTAGTCTGCTTGGATGTTTTCGATGGTTGCTTCCAGCCTCTCTACACGCTCTTCGGCATCCAGCTGTGCAAGTGTGTCGCGGTTAGTGATGTAGAGGCGATGTTTGACATATAGTCGCCAGAAGTAGTAGGCACGATCCATCTCGTTGGTGCTCTTTTCTCTCCTCGAGATTCGTTTCACGGAGCGGTTCAGTTTGGGTATCTTAGAGTAGGTCTCCATCTCGATCAGCCTTCCGAGTTGACGTGGCATGATCTTGCTAGCCTTCTTGATGCGGGCCTTTGCGTCGCCTGAAACGAGGTCGTCCACTGGAATGTTCTCGTTCATCTTGAGCTTTGCACTGTCAATCTTCGTCTCGATCCTCAGGGCCGCAAAATCATCGTTGTTGTTGCGAAGCCAGAGCAAGTCGCAAACATCACGCATGTCATCAAAAGCCTCGTTGGGATCCTCGACTGTCAACTCGCAGATGTTATCGGGAGTAATGAGACTTTCAAAGACGGTGTTGTAAAGTCTAGCGCCATGTCCGGCTCCTTGATGGGTTGGTATGATCAGGAACTGGGAGATGCGCTCTCGGCTTGGCAGTTCTAGGGGAGTTTTGACAATGTCGTTGTAGACATCATTAGTCTCTGAGTTCCATCGGTGGAGTATTGCGTCCATGTCTGATTGATCGTGTTGGAGGAGAGCGAGATCGTGCTTTGCAGGGTCGCGACGGTCAGGTAATGTGAATACGCGGTAGCATGTCGAGAATCCAACAAATGTGTAGCGTGATGTATCTGTCTGCTCCTGGTCGACCTGATAAAGCATGAAGAGGGTCCAGCGATTTGCAACCCAAGGCTCGTCGAGCTCAAGAATAGTACCGCCTTCGATGAACATTGGTACCAGGATCTGGGCGTTCTCCATGATCTCTCGAGCGCCATCATCGGACAACGAGGCTTTCCAGATCTCAAACTTGTGACCTTCGTGTGTGTAGTCGTGCAAGCGTCTGCCTGGAGGCGTGAACAAGGCAGCGTCCGGGTCTGCGAGTGCTTCGGCTCGTGATCCTGCAAAGGCAGATTCGGGAATGAAGTCCTCAAGGGCTCCACGAATATCAGACGCTTTGACGTCGCCGAGCTGGGCGAACTGTTCAGTCCAGGAGATGTCCATGTGTGGTCTCAAATTGTGCGCAGCCAGTGACAGCGACATGTCCAGTCCTTGGTAGCCAAAGACGACCTCTTCTTCGCCAAACATGGGATAAGTGTGAGCCGGGGCGAAGTCTGATACGATGGTGTCGCCGCGGTAGAGTGAGATGTGGAGCGCATCGTTGCTGCTGGTCGACCCTGGGATGCGATTAGCTTGGTGCTGTGACACATGGAAGACATCTGCTCACATTTACATTCTTCTACCTTTTCCTGGACGGCAGATTCAAACTCGGCGTTGTCTGAACCCTCGGAGTCTGACATTGTGAAGATAAGAGTAGCAAGCTGCTTTGCACAGATTGTCGGATGAATGTTGGATGGAAAGTCAGACAGACGCAAACGCGGAAGACGCGAGTGTTGACGCGATGGCATCAAATTGAAAGCGCACGGACGATCAATCGACTCACTCGGACTCCGAACTTCGAGCTCTTTTGCATTCTCTCCATCTCATCATCAACACTGTAACCATTTCTGCGCTCATGTCTGTCAACTCGGCCAGCCTGAGCCTTGAGCTAATACAATTCGTGATCTTTTAAGCAGTAAATCAAATGGTATGTGAGCTATTGATATGCCTAGATAATGGCGGTAATGTCTCGCTGTCGAGTGGCCTCTTCTAATGATCTCGCGCCTGCCCATTTTTCTTGTTCTTGATGCCTACTTTTTCATGACAGAGTAAGTCGGCTCCCAGCTATAAGTCAATGTTCTGTGGCATGCAAAATTCCCTTTTGCCTCAAGACAGTAAACAGCCTGCAGTCAACACTATGCTATCGAACATTCTATCCAATCTTCAAGTCAGGTTATACCAATCCACAGAAAGAGATATACTGGAATGTGGCCGATACAAAGTCTTGGGATCTTTGGGGCTTGTGTATTATGCTTTGCGTTGTTTGTATGGTGCCTTCTTTGCTACAGACAGCTAGCTAGGGGCAAACATCAGACAACCGAAGCTACATATATACTGCTCAGAAGCGCCAGTGCAATAGCATGTTCAACAATTGTATCTATCTCAGTAGTCTGCGATGCTTTCGAGAAGCTCGGACTCACGGAATATGTCCAATGGAGGTGCGCGTCGTGGTTCATCGCGGCGTCGTTATTATACCAATACACACAACCAACGGCGAAATTCGTCAGTCCATTATCGAGACGACATGGAGAAAGACAGCAGTAAGTAGCGTCTACTAATATCGACCATCCCACCATTGAGCTGATCTTTGGTTAGTGCCGTTCCGTGAACGCTGCGAACGAAGCGATCGCAGCGTCTCCCCCAGAGCCACGCGAACCTCATCGCCAAACCTTAGATTGCACCACGTTCAGACTCGTCGTCGTAGCGCCCGCAGTGCCTCCCCCAACAAGAACACACGCAGCATCTCTCCTAGAGGCGGTGGCGCTACACCCTTCTGCGCCGAGACTCCTTCATCATCGACCGGCGAGTCCGTCACATGCTCCAAGTGTGATCCCACTAACCGTGCGCAGGCTCCCAGGTCGCGCATGTTGTCAAGCCCAAAGATTTCCGCGTCCCTCTTACTTGCTTCTTCTGGTACCATACAGGAGACTGTAAGAAGTCTGACAACAAGTGCCTGTGAGTCGAACATCAACACCCACGTAGACATGGCTGTAGGGAGATCTCAACAATGCTCTCTAGCCATGTCTACATCAAACCATATTGCGCATAAAAATCAACTAACATCACACAGCTACGCACACTATCACACCGGCACCGTCGCAGAGCCACCCATCTCCTTCAACGGCAGAGCCATGGGTGGAAACAGGGCCAAGAGGATGATTGGCAACATCAGCCAGCGCGAGCAAGAACTCAGCATCCGCGGCGCAGAGCTCTACGACGCCGAGCAACGCCTTGCTGCCGCTCAAGCCGATCATGCAGAGCAGACTAACACAATCACTGCACGCCAACAGGACCTCCAACGGCGTGAACAAGCTGTCCAGCAGCGTGAGCAGGCTGTCCAGGAACGCGAACAAGCAATCCAGCAACGCGAACAAGCAGTCCAACAGCGCGAGCAAAGCCAGCAACGCAGCCACAGCCAGCAACATGCACAAGCTCTCGCAGACCACGAGAGAGCCGTCTTTTCCCGCCAACACAACAACTACGAACGCGAGCAAGCCTTTGCCGCCTTCGAGGAAGGAATGCTCCGCCAGCTCGAAGCAAACTACAACACCATTGCTTCGACCGTCACTCAGATGCGTAGAGCTGTGGGTAACGCACAAGGCATCCTCACCAACCGCCGCCAGCAAGTGCTTTACCATGAGAATTTCCCTCATGTCGTGCAAGGCACTCATGGACAAGGTTAGTGTGGCTGTTCGATTACGTCTAGGTGAAGCAGTGGCTGACGCACAAAACAGGCAGATATGGTGGTTCCATTGCCATCGATGGCGCGATTGGTGCGCTTGGAGGTTTGGATCAGATGCTCGCGCAGAGCGAAATCGCACTCCTCGGCCAAATCCACAATGCTATTCGCCGCCAGTAGCCTTGCAATCTCGACTATGGCAATCGAGTATGGTAAGAAGACGACGGGTTGAGGACTAGCCGAGGCAATCTGGTATGTTGGCAAGGAGGATGTTGGAAAAGGACAAAGGAAACGGCTCAATCAGAGGTCAAGCAGCAACAGAAGGGGGATTAACAGAAGGGAAATTAATTGATCGTAAAACTACATCCACCAAAATGAGTAGCAGTTTCTTTGCATGTGCTCCTCATCACACTGCGTCTCGGCACTCCAGAACGATGGTGATGACAAGAAGCACGGCTAGTTGCAGAGTAAAGTCTATGATACATGAAATATAATACAGCTGGGGAAAAGGTTGTATTCTAGAATCCACCACTCATCTCAGAAAGCGCAAGCTTCATCCTCTGCGGATTCATCTTTTCGAATCGGTCCACCGTCATGACAAACGTACCTCTTCCCTGTGTCAAACTGCGCAAATGCTTCAGATATCCCACCATCTCCTTGAGAGGAACCCTCGCCACAATTTGACGCATCTGGTTGCCTACACCAACAGATCCAACCCCAATACTCGACGCCGAACCGCCGAATGGATCGGGTGGTGAGTATATCCTTGTCGGATCGATTTCCACAGCATCCTCTGAAGCACCGGTTTCGTCGTCGGCACCAAGGGAAACGACTTGGCCTCCTCGGGCAGAGCTGATGTCGTGGACAACGCTTCCGAGACTGGGTTCGTCGACGGTGATTGTGACGTTCATGACGGGCTCCATCAGAGCAGTGCCAGATCCGGCATCTGCTGCCTCGCGCAAAGCTTTCTGGACAGCAAGGCGGGCCGCTGACGAGATGGCAGCAGCAGTGGTGGTTTGGAAGAGATGTTCGGAAGGATCAAAGGTAATGGTGATCTTGGTCGAGTGGAGAGGGTAGCCGTGTGAGGGGCCTCGCGCAAGTGCTGCCGTGACACCATTCTGCATGGCTGATTGAAGCATTTGCATCGGCAGGGCTGAGGGTAGGGGTGGTAATTCAGAGTCGGTCGCCGAGCCATCCGGATATAGATTGGGGGTTTTCAGAATCAGGTAGTTGTTGTCTAGCAGGCCGAACACATGCGTATGGTCGTCGGCCGCATCCAGCTCCGACTCCTCAAAAGGCGTCACGCTCGCGGTGCATCCAGCTTTGGAGGCTTTCCCAGCCACCTCTCTGTCAAAGATTGCAGACGCATCCGAAGAAGGGGCAGAGAGAATCTCGCGGTAGCCAATCTGGATGTTGCCGATTCTAGCCTTAGCCTTGAGATCGTTGATGAGCCTGTCGCGAGCAATTTCCAGATGAAGTTCTCCCATGCCAGCCAAGTGGGTCTGTCCGCTTTCGGGATCTTCTCTCACATTCAAGCTAGGATCTTCGCGAAGTAACAGTGCCAATGTCTCGGAGATGTGCTTCTCCTCGGCTAAGCTGTTCGGCTCTACACTTGTGAAGAAGACGGGTGGAGGAACAGTAATCGGCCTTAATTGGAGAGTGTTGATCGGCGAAGGCGGGCCAACCTTTGGGTTCACTCCGCTGTACAAGATGAGTGTGTCACCTGTACGTGTAGATTTCAAACCAGGGATGACTCCAATCTGACCTGCTTCGATTGAGGAGATCTCGACGGCCTCATCGGCATACATTCTCAACAAGCGAGGAGCTTTTTCAGTGACGCCAAGGTTCGTATTGAAAAGAGGAGCATTCTTCGTAATTGCCCCCGAGTATACCCTGACATAGACCAGAACGCCTCGACGAGGATCGGTGACGACCTTGAAGGCCAGAGCACAAGCTTCAAGACTCTTGATGATGGACATGTTCTTGCTCGCAGCCAACGCTTTGGTCTTCTGTTGCTTCTTGGCCTCGATCGTTGCCGGCAAAGCGCTCTTGCCTGAAAGGAGGTCGTTGAGCCCGTACTTGGAAGGACCAACGCTAGCTTCGGGATCAGGTCGCTCCTGCGGTGAAGGAAGAAGGTCTACAACCGCGTCCAGTAACGGCTGAACACCCACGTTGCGGAAGCTCGCACCCGAGAACACAGGCACAAGTTTTTGCGGTTGCTGCAGGGTACATCTCCTGAGACTTTCTGTGATGTCAACCGATGGGATAGCCAAGTGGTCTTCATCATACTCAAGGAACCTTTCGACCATCTCATCGTCATGTTCGCTGAGAAGTTCAACCAAAGCCGTTCTTGCTTTCTTGATCTCCTCTGCAAAAGCAGAGTTGTCGGCCTCGAGGTCTTTGAGAGAATGCACTTTCAAAGTCTTGCCATCACCTCCTTCTTCATACAGCAAAGCACGAAGACCTACTGCATCGCCAACGCCCTGGAGTTTCAGGTCACCAGGTCGCCACCATGGAATCTGACATAATGCCGGCCAGACATGCAGACGAGTACCTATCTCAGAGATGGTCCGCGCGAAAGCAGCACCCTCACGATCAAGCTTATTCACAAACAAGATCTTCGGAATCTGGTACTGGGTAGCCTGGGTCCACACTTTTTCGGTCTGGGCTTCAACACCAGCGACTCCGTCCAGGATACAAACAGCACCATCCAAGATACGCAAAGATCGAAGGACCTCGAAGGTGAAATCCGCGTGGCCAGGCGTATCTATCAGATTAATATTGTGACTTTGAGTGGAGCGTGGCAAGACGACCTTGGTGGACGAGAGATCGGTAGCTGACGAAGCAGCTGGTGGCCAGGAAAAGGTGACTGCTGCTGACTGAATCGTAATACCTCTGGCACGCTCGGCAGGCAAAAAGTCTGTCACGGTAGAGCCTTCATCGACGTCTGAGAAAGACTCAGCACATGTGTTGCACAGAAGCGAAAGCAGAGAGGCGAAGCGATAAAGGTACTAACCTCCTAGTCTACGAGTAAAGCCACTGTAATAGAGCATACGCTCTGTGGTTGTGGTTTTGCCCTTTTTCATACTCAGTACCTACATTTTGGAAGAGTTTATGTTGCGACGTACCGCATCGATGTGGGCTATAATGCCAATGTTACGAGTTTTTGATGTGGCTAAATCATTGCGACGGGGCGTGGAAGAGGCAAAAGATCTGGCAGTTATGGATGCAAGAGACTTAGCATGGTGGTGCACACGGCGACAAGGCCATTGTACTCTGAGCAGCATCCCAGCACAAACGCCAAACAGCAAACAGATCAACAACCTGATATGAAAACAAAGGATGACTTTTGGCGGCTTGATAAAAGCTGCGAGGTATGAAAGCGCTGGCGTGCAAGACGGACATGTTGGCGGCCCTCGGCTCTTGGCAGGTGCCGGTCCGGGGCAGCGATGTCATGGTCTCGCGCAGCTGCACCCATCGATGTCCAGCGACCACGGAGACCTTTACCAACCACCATGGATTATTCTTCGGCCATAGCCAACGACGCGGGCCGTGACCCATGGGCCTCGTCGCCCCAGCACGACCGGACCATGTTCCACCAGGCCAACAACAACCACGAAGTGCCGCCTAGCAACTCGCTGTCGCACCAGCCTCCGGCTCCTGACGCCGACGACGAGCACCACGAGAACTCCCAATTGCCTGCCCAACACAATCAGTACCCCTCGCAACAGTCTCAACCACAGTCCTACGACAACAACTCGACCCGCTCAGAGCCTCAGCGCTACCACCACGCTCGCCCGCAACACCCGCCTCAGCAGTTCAGCCATCAACAGCTACCGCCTCAAAACTACCAGCAACAGCAACAACAGCAGCAGCAACAACCGCAACAGCCGCGAAAACAGTACAAGCTCCAGGCCAAGATTACTGCCTTGGAGCGCACCGGTCGCAAGGATCCCGTCTTGCGCTTCGACGTCTATGTATGCCGCTTTCTGAGAAGTGCCGTCTGCCATCTAGCTGACACTCTACGCAGACCAACTTGCCCAAGTTCCGTACCACCCAATTCCGCGATGTGCGACGCACTCACTCCGAGTTTGTCAAGTTCGCCGACCATCTCATCTCGTCCAACCCCGAGGCTTTCGTACCTGCCGTTCCTCCTCCGCTCACTGCTGCTGGTGTTGGCACCGAAGAGGATGAGGTGCGAGTCAAGGCTTCAATGCAGCGCTGGCTGAACACGGTGTGCTCCAACCATGTTCTTATGCGTGACGAGGAGATGGTCTTCTTCGTCGAGAGCGATTTCGGCTACAGCCCTGTTGTCAGACGCAAGCAACCTGCTACAGGTGTTCGTCGCAAGTACATCAAGCAGTTTGCTCCTCCCCCTGATGATACTCCCGAGCTTCTCGAGGCCCGTCCCATTGTCAAGTCCTTCTATCTTGGAACCATGGATCTTGGCCAGAAGGTTGACAAAGTTGTCAAGTCGCGCAGAGGTAGGCAGCACGATCCTCTTGAAATCAAGACTTTATACTAACGTTCATAGCTCTCGGTCTGGCAGAATCTGATTTCGGTGTCAAGATGGGCCACATGCAGGTCCAGGAAACACATGCAGGCCTGGCCAATGCCTACAAGAAGCTAGGCAAGGTCATACAGGCCGTTGGAGACTTTCACGCTGCTCAAGGTACTGCCGAAGCCACCACCCTGGCCGATCCCTTACAGTACCACTCCAGCGATGCTTTCATTGTCAAGGAAACCCTTACCAACCGTCACATCCTCTTGCGCGAGCTCATCCAAGCGCAACAATCCACTCGCAGCAAAACCAGCGCTGTCGACCGACTGAAATCTTCCACCTCAGTCAAGCGCGACAAGGTCGACGAAGCTCTCGCCGCCCTCGAGGAAGCCCGGGCTCAAGAGTCCCACCTCAAGGAAAAGACGGATCGCGTGACCGAGAACCTCGTCCACGAGCGTCGCGCCTGGGCCGCTCGCACGACCTCTGACCTCCGCGCCGCTATTCGCGAATACGTCATGCGCGAGATTGAGGCAGAACGCCGTACCCTGGCCACGCTCGAGCAGGTCCGCCCAGACGTCCGCAACATCGATGCTTCAGGCGGTCTCTCTCGCCTCGGTCGCGAAGCCCACCCCGTGGTCCGCCGCACCAGTCTTGCCAGCAGCCAGGGACCCAAGGGCGACGCATGGAGCGGTGTCCCACGCAGACCCGATGGCCTGAACCGCAGTATCAGCGGCAGCTTCGCCGGCACAGGCACTGTACCTGAAGACGCAGAGGCCGAGCAAGCCGAAGAGGCCACGACGGGCAGGAAGCGAGCCACTAGTAGTGCGAGCAGTCTGGGCCGTCTGGAGGAAGACGACGAAGATAGAATCGATGCGAGGAATGCTGCCAGCCGACTTGCGCAGACGACGTTCTAAGAGGTCTGGTCTGCATGGGGATAAAGCATGGCATTTGTGATTTGCCGTGTTTTATTGTCACTTCCTTCTCCATCCTCCCGCCTTTGTAGATGTAGTGAATGTTCAATTTTCCTCTCATGTCTTTACCAATTGTCATGTCAGGAGATTCGATCCTCCAGGGCGCGGCATAACCACAGTCTTGGTACATGGTAGTAAGAAGAAACTTGCATAGCATAAATCCCGATCGCTCGGGTGATGATGATTTTAGCATTATTTCTCCAAGCTCCCAAACGCACGTTGAAGTATTTGTCAGGTCATGAAAAGGGGGTCGTCTAGATAACATGAAAAAAGTTGGGTTGAATGCAGAAAGAAAAAAAAAAAGATATCGTTTTGCCCTGCCTTTGCTCTCTCGTTTACCAAGCGGTAATGTCGCCAACCTCTGCCTCTCCAAACGTCGAAGTCTTTACCGCTTGGTCGCCTTCAACACCATCATTACTGACAAAGTCTACGGGTTCCCTGGCCATGATATCCGGCAACACCTCGTGCAAGAAATCCAGCACGAAACGATTGACCTGTTCGAATTCGAGAAGGAAGGCATCGTGGCCTTCGGGGCTGTCAATGTTCTTCAGCACAGAGTTTGGTATGGCGGCGGCGAGTTCTTTTTGCTCGGCGTAGGTGAATAGGCCGTCGGACTGAATACCAAGGACGAGGGTGGGCTGCTCGATTAGGGCCAAGGCGTCGGCGACTGGCGTGGTGGTTTGAGAGTCGGGGGGCAGGCGGCCGCGGGATACGTCGTGCGTGTCTAGTTTGCGGGTGATGGCGATGTAGCAGTTTGCGTCGAAGCGCTTGATGAATTTTTCGCCTTGGTAGCGGAGGTAGGATTGGGCGGAGAAGTAGGTGGGTGTGCGCTTGAGTCTGAGGCTGGGGGGTGCGGCGTTGGTGGGCAGGGGTGTGGTGCCGTGGAATTGGGGGTCCATGATTGTTTGCGGAGGGGTGTTGGCTAGAGGGAGGGACTCGGTTGAGGTGGACAGGTCGGCGGAGCTGTTGACACGGCTGTAGCGAGGAGAGCCGGCGTGCTTGTGGCCTTCGTTGTGGATGGCAAAGTGGTCGCCTGAGGGCGTTGATGGTCTGAGGGAGCCGTTGATGTTCTGTCTGCGCGAGGGGTCGGGTGTGTTGCGGCCGAACCTGGATTCGAACGAGTCGCGACTGCGGTATGTCAAGAGTGCTGCCATGCGAGCGGCTGAGAGACCGGTCGACGGAGGGTCCTCGAAGGTGTAGTAGCCGTCGTCGTACTTGGGATCGCTGTAGATGCTCTGTCTTTGGGCCTCGCCCCAGCTGATGCCCCAAGCACTGTACTGAGCCGACGTAGCAATGGGCACGATGCATCGCACGTAGTCCTTGCCAAAGTAGGCGAACTCGAGCACGAGCATGCCACCCATGGAACCACCAATCACAGCAGCAATCTGTTTGACGCCCAGATCGTCCAGGACGAGCTTGAAGATATTCACATCGTCTCTGACGGTGGTCAAGGGGAATTCAGGGCCGTAGTGCTCGTTTTGTGAGTTGCCATCCTTGCTCGTGACCGGACTTGCACTGCCGTAGGGGCTGCCCAGACTGTTCAGACAGACGACGAAGAAGCGCGACATATCGAACGCCTTGCCAGGCCCCCCAAGCAGAGGACCCCACCAGTCGCCAACATCGGCACTACCAGTCAGGGCATGGCAGATGACCATGGCATTGTCGCAGTCGGGCGACAGAGTGCCGTATGTCTTGTATGCTATCGGCACATTGTATAGAACACCACCGCTTTCGAGGCCAAATTCCGGGATGACGGCTAACTTTTGTTCGGGGATGAGTTTGGAGTATGGATTCTCGGGTTGCGCTGTCACTCGTTCTGTGCTTGTGTTAGTCAATGCAGCTGCCATTGCCGTCTCAAGGCATACCGTATTTCATTGTGGCCGTAAAGTAAGGATGGATTGATAGTTGGAGAAACAGAAGCTCTGGTTTGAGTTGGCCATTGTTGTTTCAACTCACCTATGAGTCTAATCACTGGCCCTTTTTTCTGCCCGCAATCGCCAATCGCTCGTCATTGGGCAAACACCGAGGTCGCTTGAACGACACCCCACTTTCCGCCCCACATTTGCGCAGGTCAATTGGGCGATGGTATCACCCTGGCTTTTAAATGGATGCCAGGACAAATATGCTTGAAAGATGCCTTTTAAGGATTGTGTCATTCTGTAGACAGTCACAGAGTACTGAGCCTCACTGAAAGTCCACTGCCTGTATCTCGAAGCCGCTGGTCGACGACAGAGGCATTGAATAAGAGCGACTTGCGCTTTGGAACGAACCTCTGCTCATCATATAGATTCGACAGCCATAGAACAGGCAAAACATACAACAACGCCAACATTGTCACAAGCACAACACCGATCACGAGCCTAGATCAATACATAGCGCAGCTTCTTCCAGTCACGTTGATTCTACATGCACAGCTCTCGCTGTAGCTCAGGCCACTCGGTGAACTGGAAAAGAAGAGCTCCAAATAAAGAGTGCTACGTCATCGATATACCACCCAACTCAACTCAGAACACAATTCATCTTTGCTCTCACATTAAACATACATGCTCTTCAGACCCATCGTCACGACCATCCATCCCAACTCTGCTCAAAATCTGATCAAAGTAACCCTGAGACACAACCTCAGCAGCCGAATCATGAGCACATTCACGCTGCCAGGCTCGTCACCCGAGTGTCCGGTCCACCTCACAAAAGACCTTACAAAAGACCAACTACTATCCTTTCCAGCCTTCAAGAACTGGTCCGAGACACTCCAGCATTCGCTCAAGCAACAAGAGTCAAAGAACCACACATTCCACGAAGCACCCTACAAGCTCAGACGTATCGACATTCAAAGCGTGGACTTTTTCGGTGGTGAACGCATTGGTTTCATCAAGTTCAAGGCAGAGGTGTCAAACGATGATGGAGAGAAGTTCCCTGGCTCTGTGTTCTTGAGAGGAGGTAGTGTCGCGATGCTGGTAAGTTGCACAGCATGAGGTACGAGAGCACGGCATTTGTTGACAGAGTCACAGCTTATCCTGCAACCTGATGATGTTGAGGAAGGTTCTGAAAAAGACAAGCATGTCATACTGACCGTCCAACCTCGCATACCAGCCGGATCGCTCTGCTTCTCTGAGCTCCCTGCAGGTATGCTGGACGACGCAGGTACTTTCTCAGGTGGTGCCGCCAAGGAGATTGAAGAGGAGACTGGCCTCAAGATTAAGGAAGACGAACTCATCGACTTGACAAAGCTTACGTTCGGCTCAGAGGAGGAAACTCAAGACGGGGAGAAGCTGCAAAAGGCAATGTATCCCAGTGCAGGAGGATGCGATGAGTTCGTTCCTGTCTTTCTCCATCAGCAGCGCATTCCCAGAAAACAGCTCAAGGATTGGCAGGGCAAGTTGACAGGACTTCGCGATCACGGTGAGAAGATCACGTTGAAGGTTGTGAGATTGGAAGAGCTGTTCCGTGAAGGAGGCAGGGACAGCAAAGCATTGGCTGCGTGGTCAATGTACGAAGGGTTGAGACGTGAGGGCAAGTTGTGATGAGGAGAGCAAGCCAAACTATCATATTCCGATAATCATGATGGTTGGTACCTGCCTTTTGCCAACCCACCTATCACGCATGCAACGAAGCCTAGCCATGTTCATGCTTCAGACTTTGACAAAAAGAGAGACAACCTACTACAAACTTATCATGTCTTTTCATAATTGCAGTGAAAGTGGCAGCCTTGCGACAAGAACGACAATGGTCCGGTGTTGTCGAGGGCGACCGGATTAGGCAGATAATGACAGTGGACTTATCATGTGCAGGTGTTAATTCCGTCGTGCCCCGCTCACAAGCACAACCCTGATGATTCACCCACCGCTTTGTCTTGCGTCTTCTGTTTCCCTCTTCCACCTCAGCTCTCTGACCCACTGCTGAACATCAACAAACACAACCATGTACAAATACATCCATACTGCTCTCGATTCAATACGCGACTACGCCAAACCCTCGACCACGTCCAACTTCCGCGAGACTGGCAAGCTCACACCAGAGGAGTTCGTCCAGGCCGGAGACTTTCTCACAACAAAGTTCACCTCGTGGTCGTGGTCTGCAGCTGCCACTCCGGCTCAGCGTGTCTCTCACTTGCCCGAAGACAAGCAATATCTTGTCACTCGTGGCGTTGCCTGCAAGAGACGTCTCAACGACAACTTCGCTGGCAGGGAGGGTCTCGACGACTTGGTCAAGGAGGGCGAGGCCTTCAACCCGACTGGAGATGACGACGATGGCTGGCTGAGAACCGGCGGTGACATCCATAAGCCCGAGTCCCGTCCTGGCGACATCCGCACCGTCGACGACGATGGTCACGTCGAGCAAGACAGCGGCGACTACGAAGAGGATGTCCCTGACATCGAAGACGAGGAGGACGATCCTGATGCCATCATCCGTGATCCCAGAGCTCAACATGACCCCAACGAGTGAGTCGCCGCTTTGTTTGGAACTTGCTCAACCCAGGCTAACCTGTTGATCTAGCACCCTCCGCAACTACACCATCTACATCACCTACTCTACATACTACATGACTCCACGACTCTATCTCTCGGGCTACTCGTCCTCGAACGAACCTCTCCCACCCATGGCCATGATGGAAGACATTGTCGGCGACTACAAGGACAAGACCGTCACACTCGAGGACTTCAACTTTGTCTCTCCGCCCATCAAGACCGCTTCCATCCATCCATGCCGCCACGCTAGTGTCATGAAGATCTTACTTGACCGTGCCGATGCCGCTCTGAAGTTGCGTATCCAAAAGATGAAGAAAGGTCAAGAAGTCTCCAACCAGGGCATGGAGGGCTTGGTTGATCAGACCAGCGGACTGAAGTTGGACGAGGAAAAGAAGACTGACGACAAGAGAACCGACGAGAAGAAGAATGACGAGTGGGAGGTCTTGACTGATGACGGCAAGGATGACGAGGTTGCCATTCGCGTCGATCAATATCTTGTCGTCTTTCTCAAGTTCATGGCCAGTGTCACTCCCGGCATCGACCACGACAACACCATGGCCATGTAGACGACAGAATCAGGTTCATCATCCTGTGGCTGGTGCTCACTTATACAATAGGCGTTTTTCCTTTTTTAGTTTTCCTAACCAGGGGATTTTCTCAGATGGACTGAGATTGGGGTGGAGTTAAGGGGTGTTCACGAAGTTTACGGCATTTCCATTTCACCAAACACAACAAACCCCTTATAGTATAGTTTTCCCACAAAGCAGAGAGTCAAATTCCCAGATACCCACCTTTAAGAAATAATGTTCCCTTGACCTTGACATTTCCATTATATTTATCTAGCATATAACATGATTCATCTTCCAATCTAGGCCATCAAAAGTCATTTCCATCAATCCTATCTACGCACATGACATGATCGTTTCCAACCCAAGGCCGTCAAAAAGTCATTACACTCAAACCCCCCAGAAGCCACCCCATCGAAAACTCAAAAGAATCCCCAGCCCATCACTTGCCCAAATCTAAACCTGCCACCGTCTATTCCTCACCGGCCGCAGCACCTCTGCCTCATTCCCTTGCTCTGTTTCCTCTTTCCTTTGTCCAAAAACCCTGCCAAAAACATTCTTTCTGCCAATGATGCCAGGCAAACGTTTTTCACGAACAGCCATGGTGCGCTCGTCAAGCATACCCGTGAATCCGTGTTTGTGTGCTTCGTCATCGGTGGTGTCTTTTGGGATAAGAGGGTGGTAGGATGGTGTGGGGTGTTGGTTTATTTCTGTGTGTATGTCTTTCTAAACATTTTGGGTTAGTGGTGATATTCTTATGTGTTTTGTTGTTGCGAAGATGGGGTTTTTGTGTAGAAGTATTTGGGTGGAAAGTGAGAGTGGAGAAAAGAAGGGGGAAGAAGGGGAAGAGGAGGGAAAGGGAAGGGAAAGGAATATTTACCTCGGATAGTCCCCGTTGCCATGATTTCTCTACTTCGGCAAAGGTGGTGGGTGCTGCGGAGGCAGAGATGGCAAAGAAGAATAGGATTGTTGTGAGGAAGATGAGGAGATGGGATGGATGTTTCATGTCTTCTTTTCCTTGTTGATTAGAGAAAAGACACTTGAATGGTGAAGAAGCAGTTTGTTTGCAGCGAAATCAACAGTATAAGTCTCGAGGCTTGTAGGTAAACCGAATCAAAGAGGCAAGCGTCAACGAGATTGTTTGGCAAGACGATAGTGATGTTTACACCTTGCCACCAATACCCAAACCAAGAGAAAAGAAGAGGAGAGAAACAGGTGTCTATCGATTGTCATATAGACTAGCCATCCCTTCTCTTTTCTGGGATGGCAGTCTTACATGTACGATACATGCCTGTCTAGCCCTTGTCACTCTTAATCTGGAAATCATTGCATGAAAAGGTCCAGAATGACTTACCAAAAACACGGCTCGTGAGCGTCGAGTCAAGCAAAAGGTCGCGCGGGACCAGCAAAAAGCATTGGGTCTTTCGGTTGTCAAGCGACAGGTGGCGTCCATCTGCTCAAGAATGTAAAAACACCTTCCGCGTGGAGGCAAGAAGCGTTCGGCGGCGTGGAAAGGACAGATAAGAGGGAGCAAAGAAGCTTGACCTGGCAAGCAAGGGATGGAGTAGGCCCTGAGACCCCGAGACAGATTTATTGCATTCCTGTGAGAAAAAAAAAACGACCTAGAACAAGCCCGTTTCTTATTTGTTCAATCGCGTTGCTGCCTGCGATAGCTCTTTTGCGTGCGTGAAGCGTAATTTCGAAGGACAAGGGGTATCAGTATACAAAGCCGAAAAGCGAATAAGCCAAAAATAAGAAAAAAAGAACGCCATTTTCCAGCCATGTCTTTTTTCTTCCTTTCTATGCAAGGTCATCTAAGAAATCTCTCTGTGATAAGAATAATCAAAGACTCGTGAGTCAAAACATGGAGCCAGCCATGTTTCTGAACAGGGAGTCGTCCTAACGTCTCCATCCACCCATCGAGCCAAGGGGTGCGCCAAAATTCGAACTCGGCTTTGTACGGAGACGGATGCCTCCATTGTCCAGAATGTCCTTGTCCTTGCTTTCTGAACTGGTTGATTCACTCCTTTGCTTGGCCTCGGTGCTAGCTGAATCGACTTTCTCGTCGGAACCAGGCAAGGCCTCGGAAGGCTCCTCGGAGGCCAGGTTGGTGCTTTGACATACCAGAGGCTGATTCTCTTCGGGATGCTCAGAGATATCTTTTAGTTTTGCGTCCAGCATGTCCATGGTGAAGTTTTCGGCACCTGGATTGCAGGGCAGTGAAGGCATGTGCAGAGGGCCCTTCAGAGGGCGGTCTTCATCGGCACCATCGTCTTGCGACATGACCTCGTTCATAAGAGTGTTTTTACGGGTTGGAGTATCGCTCAGTTTGTCTGAGCGTACACTCACGGCAGGGCTAAAGTCGCCAGGACGTGGAGCTTTGAGAGGAGTATGGCCGGCATTTCTCAAGTTGGCTGGTGGTGGAGGGCTGAGAATGTTGCGAGTGGCTGGCGGAGAGGCGGGCAGATCGCCTTGCAAGACTTCCTCCAAGGAGGCGTCATCGTCAAAGACGGAAGCGTCTTGAAGGGTGGGTATATCAATGTGGACTGGGGCGGCATCTCTCTTTATACGAGGTTGTTCCGGAGACAGGCGAGAAGTGTCGACTTCGGCTATGCTGGGGAGCTGAGCAGGAGCAGGCTTGACGCCGTTCTGGGGAGACATGGCAGGACTGCGTGCCGGACTGTCAAGGTACATGGGATCAGCTATATGGTTATGGATGTTGGGTTAAATAGCGCTTACCTCTGGCCATTGGGAGACTTGAGTAATGACTCGAGGGCGGTAACACGACGGTGCATCCTGTCTCGTTCCATCTGCCAACTTTCTCGCTCGGCGACAAAGGCCTGGTGTTGTAGGCGTAGGGCTTCATTCAGCTTGTCGAGCTGGGCTTGCATGTCGTTCTCGGTGGGAGAAGTGCCCAGGAAGTAGGGCGACGACACTTGCGACAAGGACTGCATGGCCAACGGGTTGAACGAGGGAGCCCAGAGTGCGTCGTTGGACGTCGTTTGGAAAGCCATGGGCGGCGACCTGGGCGGCACTTGCTTGGTCGCCGGTGTGTCGAGAAGTACAGAGTCCATTATGCTGGTACCTGAGAGAATCTTTTGGCGTGATACCCGGCGTTGTAGTCAAGGCTTGTATTCGAACGTCAAGTCGGGGAAAGTTGTCGGCTATGGATTGCGGAGCGTGGAGAGGAAGGGAGATGAGTTGAATCACGGAGGTCAGACGTCGACGTGGACATTCGCGCGCGGTGATCGTTTCCTTTTGTCGAAAGATGAGCGAATCTCGTTCGGTTTCAGAGCCCAAGGTTGCCGACCGACGACCAACGACATGACGACGGACGCCCGATCCCCGCCATTTCCCGCCCTCTTTGGCTCAAACTCAGCCATCACAGTCCATCCGTCCCTGCAGATCCTCACTAGCCAAGACTCTTCTACATCTTCTGCGTTTTACCCTGTGGCTGATATCTACACGTCTGCACCTCTTGTTCGACCGCTCAACCTTAACCAACCTTGACATAGTTTGCAGGAAAGCTGCCCACCACTCCGTTCAGTTCTCCCTCCCACCAATCATCTGTCGATTCCGTCTTCTTCACCACCTTGATCCTGTCGCCCTCACGGAACGCCAGATCTCGCGATCCTTGACCAGCAAATTCATACAGAGCCGTGACGAATTCATTCTGGAATGACGGGAGCCTCTTCTTTGGTGGTGGGGGCGGAGGCTTCTTCTTGCCCGTGACACTGAATGTTCCAGACGACGTAGAAGGCTTGCGCTCTCGACCAAAGTAGTCTGACCCCTGATTCTGATGCGACGAAGAAGGCGTCAAGAATGGCGTCGACGACGAGCTAGGTGTACTTGAAGCCGAATACATTGGTCGAGCTGCTCCGCCGTTGGTGTAAACATCCGGGGTAGCCATTGGCGAAGGTTTGGAACTAGAGGGGATCCGTGGTTTGCTTCCCATGTCGATACTAGGAGCTGCTCCAGGACGAGGTGGCTTTACTGGGGGTGCCTCTTCGTCCTCGTAGTGAGAGTCGAGCGTAGCCGTATCCTCGTAGTGCGAGTGTAGTCTGTTACTAGAAGGTATGCGACCGGGTCTAGGAGGCTTCACGGGTGCTGGCTCATCATCGACGTCGCCTGACCCGATGCGCCCCTGTCCTGGCATACTAGGTCTGGGCAGTGATCCTTGGCTGCTTGTTCTTCTAGTCATCTTATTGCGCAGACCAAGTCCAGTAACGGTGCCTTGCTGTTTGTCTGGGAGACTCATCGGTTGATGTACTGCTTTGCCCGTCGAGAGGGTCTTAATGTTACGCTCAAGATCCTCACGGAATGGTGTGAACTCGTTTTCGAATGTCGAAATGACCTGCTCCAGAGCGGGAGCGGGCGAGGGCAGTCCATGTGTTTGACAATACTCGTGTAGTTGAGTGTACATTTGACCCACAAGCTGGTATTGAATCATGATTTGTATGGCGAGCAGGTGTGGGAAGAGGTTGGCTAGAGCATCCAACAAAGGGGGCAAGACTCTTCTGAGCTGCTCATCAGCAGCTTGATAATCCTGGAAACCCAATGAGCCATGAACTTAATATCATACGTTGTCGAACCATTACTTACAGCAGTGGAACGGGCAAGATCGGTCTCGTTTTTCAGCAAAGCATTCTCCTCTCTAGCAGATCTTGTGTCTTTGCGTCGAGCACTATCCACGCGCGAGTTGTAATGTTCATAGTCAAGCTAATTGACAAAGTTAGACAAGTGCCAATGCGATGACACATCAGGACAACTGACCTTCAGATCCTCTCTTCGTTTGATTGATTTCTTGAGCATCTTGAAAGAGTCCTTGGCATCCATGGCAGGTCTCAAGAGTCTAGGTTCAATAGAATTGATCTCGGTGCTTAGGTCCTTTCCAAGAGTCGAGTAGACGTTTTGCAAATCACTGGCCTTCTCCAGATATCTTCGGGGGGTTGGAGCCGGCTTGTGCTGTGTGGGATTGTCTGGATCATCCTCGACTTCGATGGGCTTGTACAGTAAGTGCAATGTTTCGGCGACAAAGAGTTGTGATTTCAGTGTTTCATCCCAAGCATCGCGCCATGATTTTGTTGCATCGATGAACTGAAAATTCCGGTCAATCACTACACAAAAATCTGAAGCACAGTATCCTTCTTACACTTCCGAGGGCCAGGTCCGCAGTGTTGAATTCACTAATTATGTTTCCGACGTCTGAACTGTCGGCAGACCGCTTCATCAATTTACCAAATTTGCGCTGTACATTTTGCATCGTGACGGACGTCGATAATACGGAAAATCAGAATGAAGCGAATGAGAAGAAGAGTGAGTGAGAGAGCAATCAAGTTGAAGGATTCCCGAGCATGGTCGGTGTTGAGCCAACGTGTATTGCGAGCGGGGCCAAGCCTTCGGCCTGCCAGAACCTGGCAGCGGGTGACAGGCATTGTTCACTAGTCATACCTTGCAGGATTGCCATAATATACAGTCTAGATTACGCAGCGCCGAATTGGTCTTCAGGACCGCTATAATCATCTATACTTCGTCTCGCGCATGGAGTCATGAAACGATCCTGCGCAATGTCTAGTCCCTCACGGACACGAGGTGACGCGTAAGTAACGCGCCAAGACCAGGCACTTTGCCTCGGAGGCCATCGCAGCTTCCGCAATTGTCTATTACTGCCTGCTCTTGACATTTGCTTGTTGCATCGTCGCCTTTGGAGCCTCGCCCGCTCACGATTTTTTCACGCAATGACGGGTTCGACGATCGCAAACCCAGACCACCACCGAGGATCATGACGGCGGCAGTCCTACGCAGTTCGCCAAACCTCGCGGTTCCTCAAACACAAAATACTGCTCCTGTCCATGAATTCAACTGCCTCTATACCCACGACCTGAGGCGAAAGCAAAAGAGATGGCAAGATGGCTTTTTGCGCTACCACACTTTCAACAAGCGTGTCATGGTCTACGATGTTCCTAGGAATTTCCTCGGCGACCTTCACTGGACCAGCGGCGATGATCTTCAAGAGGGCGATGAGATGACCCTTGAGAAAGGCGGAATCATGGTCCAAGTTTCTGAGAGGATAGGCACTATACAGACCGATCTCTCAGACCTATTACAGCGAAAAGACAAGACTCCGGCTAAAAACCCCGCCTCATCGTCAAGAACATTGATGGGGACTAGACCACAATATGCTGCTGCCGCCGCTCCATCTATTACACCCAGAACTCCCCATGCTGCCTCGATAACGCCCATGAAGCACAAATCGCTCAATACTCTGCTCGGAAGGTCAAGACGCCCGATAGGAAAAGCATCTCTTCCTACAGAATCTCCCTATGAAGCACGAATGAGGGACATGCAGGCCGCTGAGGCTCATGATGAGCAGAGAGAACGCAAACGACAGAGAGTCGATCATTCAACCCGGACGACGCCCATTGCGGTAAAGCAACGCAGCCACGTCCCTGCTCCCAACCGAGCGAATCCTATCCCTCATTTGGATCAAGGATGTGAAGTCATCGATATTTCCTCTGACACCGAGGACATCTCGGCAGCGCAAGCGGCAAGCCGTGCCATCGACGCCGAGTTGTTGGCGACATCTTCTCCTGCTCGTTTACTCGAAAGCCCGGCCCATCGCCAAGTACATCCTAACCACTTTCGCCCCATCGATAGGCGTCCGACAGCAGCAAAGTCAGCGGCTGTTGAATCTCCTTCTGCCAGAGTATCAGATCGGGCGAAGCGTGTCGAATCTCCTGCACCTAATACTGCCCGGCCCAGGCAGGAGGTTAGTGTTCCACGAGAGGCAACAAAGAGAGCCGCCGAAGTGCCTGCCGATGATCCTTCAAGAAGTGGCTCCTTTGCGGCCGAATCTGAGCCTCAATCGCGAGGAAAGTCCCTTAAGCTTGTCGGCGGAGCCCCTCGAAAGATGCTACTCTTCCAGTCACAAAACTCACGCCCGCCAAGCTCTGAGGTGGAGACTGAAGGTGCTTTGCATGGCAAGACTCAAGGTTCGAGACGAGAGACTAACACGAGTCTGGCCAAGGATCCTGTGAGAGCCGATGTCGACCAACCAACAAGACAACCTGCGATCGAACAAACTCCCGAGGACTCAGTCTTCCAACGACGTATCGAAGACAGAATTGCACGGATCGACAAGAAGAGGAAGAAACCTGTCCTGCAAAGAAGTTCTTCAGACGTCACTGAGCAACGTCCTGTCGTTGAGAAAGCTGTGAATAACACTGGCCTACGAAAGACTACTTCAGCCATCATGTCTCGACTTGACTCACCCGAGGACCCCTCCTTGGATGACTTCCAGTTTGCAGATATCACCCCTCTGGATTTTGACGATCCTATCATTGATGAATCTGTCGCTCAGCCACCCATGCGACCAAATAAAGAGCCGGTCGAAAAAGCCACGAGACCAACAGTCAGAGGGACTAGCATGACGACTGCAAGATCATTCAAGCCCTTGACAGTCAAGCCAGCTTCTATACCAGCCACAAAAACCGTTCAACCCTCAGTAGTGGAACAACAAGCGAATGAAGATATCGGACCATGGAGTAAAGAGGCATTTGACCTGATGGATTGGCGGCCACCGAACATGCAGAGCAAGACGGGCGAGACAGCATGAATGCGAATGGGCAAAAAGGACAGTATTGTTATGTTACTACGAGTTTGATGCGGTATGGGCGGAATTAAGGAGGTATGGAGTGCTTTGCTTTTTCTTCTCTTACCACAGCGACGGCGTTCTGGGATTCACGAGGTGCCACGAAGCTGCATTTTCCTGGCATGAGTATTGAAAGGCCTTTTGTATATATACCCTTGCAAATACGAGAACCAAAAGAGACAGCGTTACGGACAGAATTTCTCAGGAGCAGTGCAATTTAGAATTGGTGAAAGGTCTGGGATTGGAAATTAAAAGTATAGACATGAACAAGGTATACAAGCAGAACTGATGAGTACAAACTCAGACCCGCTTTCGTCGCCTCAGCTCCCACATCACGCCTTCGTCATCAACATCAACCTCGGCATTTAGATCTACACCAAAGTTGGCCTGTTGAGTATGCTGCTCGTGACTACCCTGCTCCTCCTCGGCGGCAGCAAAGTTGAGCTGACCACCAAGGAACTTGCCAAAGTAGATCACGGCATCAAAGACCTCCTTGCCTGTAGGAACAATGTGGTCCTTGGGCAGCAAGAAGCCATAAGTACCGCGATCGCGGAGCTTGAGCTGGTAGGTGTACTTGACCTTCATGTCGTGGAAGAACCAGTCGAGGAAACTGCCACCACCCGTCTCGAAACGAGGAAACACTTGACGATCGCCAGAGGCGGCAACGCCAATGTTGCCCTCACACGCAGGTGCAGACTGGTAGTAGCGTCCGCCCGAGAGGCGCATGACTTTGGACAGACCGGCAGCAACCTCTTGCAGATTTTCGAGGTTGGGAGGGCTATCGTTGCAGGTGTACGAGTAAGGGTACAAGATCTGCTGTGAGTACGAGTGCAAGTCAAGCAGACCCACGAAGTCAACGTTGTTGTGCTCAGTCTCGTTTCGTATCCAGCCAGCCAGGCTGTTGGCCTCGACAGCTTCAAGGGGCGCGGAGCCCGAGAAGGACTCACTACATGGATTTGATTGTGTATTTGCCGCACCATCCCACTGGTAGGAAAAGCTTCGGTCGAGGTCAAGGCCACGGCAGAAACGCAGAGAAGTCTGTTGACGGTTCTTGCGCCATAAACGATCGGATTCCCAGGTGTAGGCGTAACCGTCTGGGTTCACAGTGGGCACAAGAACCCAGTCAAACTCTTCCAAAAGACTGGTGATGATGTGATTCTTTCCATAGCCTGTGATGAGCGAGTAGGCAATGTAATTAACGGTGCTGGTCGAAATCCACTCTCTAGCGTGCAGACCAGCGGTAATCAAGATGGTCTTGCGACGTGTGGGAGAATCGTCATTGGTCGGGTGAACGCCAATACGCAGGGCAGGAATATCGCGGTCTTCAAAGGTGGTGCCGACGTTGATTACACGCACGTGGGTGGTGAACAGGGAGGCCATCAGGCGCATCCAGGGCTGGATGACAGACAGTGGTTGGTAGTCGTTGAAGAAGATGTTATCAGACGAAGATGCACCAAGCCTAGGGCCAAAAGCATCATGGTGGGTAGGGGCATTGGACTGGAGCATACGGGTTGAGCGAGAGGAAGGATATGTATCTGAGATGGCATTTTGAAGAGTGAATTCGTCCATGAGCAAGTTATGTGCTTGGTGCAGCGAAGGAGGCAGCAGGCCGAGCAACGAAGGAATCAGATCCTTCTGCATTCTGATGTCGACCCAATCGTCGGTGAACTCCCACAGGTCGAGGAAGAGAGTGTCGGCAGCGTCGGCGAGACTTGTGGCGTCCTGAGCATTACTGATATTGAATCGTACAACGACATCGTCACTGTGCTTGCGGTGTGGTAGAGGATTGACGACCGACTCGGGTTTAGAATCTATCGGCGGGCTCCAGATGTTGCGAACTATGGCGTCGGTGACGGAGCGCCATAGCGGGCGGTGCGATGGCAGTTGAGACGGTGGCGGCGGCTGTGGATGCGAGGGCACTGCAGACGCCGTCGGAGCGAGCAGAGTCGAGACGGCGACGAGCAGCAACGACGAAGCGCGCATGTTTGGATGTCAATTGCTGTGCAGGCAGTCACTTTCTCGTTCGAACAAGGTCGCAGCTTCGATGGGCGGAGCGGCCGGAGGCTGTGGAGAGGCAGGAACTGGAGCATCTTGGCAACATCCATCGCGCCTTCCCTGCTCGCAAGTGTGGGACCCTTTGCAAGCCTTGTGCGTGGTGCTGACGAGGCAATCACGCAGAGACCAGTTCAGCTCCCTTTAGTCCAATTACTGTACCACTGTCACCAATCTAAACTTCTGTCCCAATCCCTGCATCTCTTCGGGTCCGCGTGTCGCAAGTCCGCTATTCCTTCTCAGAGAGAGACACGCTCGTTTACCCCCCCCCGGATCTCCAATTTCCTGCACCCCTTCAATAGCCCGCCAGAGAGTCCTCTTTGAACTCGCACCATAGAGAAGCCGTCACAAGTCCGACACATGAACGCCTAGTACCCTCGTTGACGCGCTGCCAACACGCTGTCAAATGACAATCCATTCATTGCGACTTGCCGGCCATGCCTCTTATGTCGCGTCGCCGCAGTACCCTGGACAATCTCTTGAACGACATCCGTAGTAATGCCCAGGAAGATGCTGCCACTCCAACCTCTGGCTATGCCACCCCGGTACCCAACACCAGTCGTCCCATGAGTGCTCAAGAGCCCATCTCTCCTATGGACGTCCTCAGTCTTGGCCCCCCGTCTCCGCCTGTCCAGACTGCTACCCCGGCCACTGCTCGCTTTAGCATGATGCGATGGAGGCACTTCTCTGATGGACAGCTCTCAGCCAAGGCAAAGCTGCATGCTGATGCAGACAAGACTCCTCCGGTGCCTCAAGTCCCGCTCCAACATCAATCACAAAGTACGTATACGAGCCTCGGCCGGTTCTGTCACCCCTGCTTATAGCTATCGTCCAGCTCCTGTGCCGAACCCGCAGATCATCACCACCGCTCCGACCATGGATGAACACAACCATCCTGTCCATCGCCCTAGAAAATCAAAGAGTCCGTTTAAGCGTCAGATCTCTAAGCTTAGCCCGGCGAAACGACGAGAATCCACAGAGGACCACCGACCTTGGCGCAGAGGCCGCTCTGTAGACATCGACCGCCTCGTTCCCGATACTGTTGCGCCTCCACCATATGGCGACGAATCCAACTCGGCTTTGGCACTGCCTGTCACGCGTTTGTCTGACTCGTCTGGAGAACAACGAAGTTCCGGAGAACATGTCACTTATGCTACGACCACCACCACTCATACCATCTCCACCACCACCACCCTGTTCAGATTGCCACGCCGTAACAAAAAGAACAAGTCTCTATTCCCCTTGCCTGACAAAGCGGCGTCTCCACCCAATCCACCTCCGGAATCACAGACCCCTCATGGCACGCCTCGACCCTCGACCAGCGCGATCTCGACCAACTCCAACATCGAGTCGCCAGAAAGACAGAGACGACCTCCCCCTCTAAGCGCTCTACAGCGGCGTCATACTGAAGCTTCACGCCCACGCTTGTTCCTGTCGTCTTCGCCAGCTCCAGCCCAACTTGCAAAGTCATCTATCGCTGCTCTTGCTACCCATGGGGGTGCTCCACTGTTCAGGAATGACTCTAGCAACTCTACTCATTCAATGGGCTCTTCACCAATACTTCATCCACCACGTCGATTCGGCCTGCGAGATAGGTCTTCCACCGTGAGTTCGTTCGGACGTCGATCAGAGGACAACACTCCTCCTACCCCGCCTATACCGTCCAGTGCTCGTAACTCGACCTCGACCTCGGGACGTACCAGCTTGGGAGGCCTTCTTGGTTTTAACCGCTTTCGACACAACTCCGATCTTCGAGACCGTAACTCTTCACCAGGATTCCATTCAAAATCCAACTCCTTGTCTCCTAGCGTTCATGAGCCTCTAGTGATACCCGATCGCGAAGACGGTGACACGCCAGGCAAATATTTGGAGCGATTGCAAGCTGCTGTGTCTCGAAGTCTCATTGCTGGTATACTCTCGAAGTCATCCGACCCTTTTGCTCAAGCTGTTTTACGAAGTTACTGCCGGAAGTTTTCTTTCTTTGGAGAGCCGATTGACATGTCCTTGCGCAAGTTTCTACTGGAAGCAGAGTTGCCAAAAGAGACACAGCAAGTGGACAGAGTCATACAAGCTCTTGCTGATCGATACCATGAATGCAATCCTGGCATCTTTCAGTCGCCTGACCAAGCCTATATCATCGCTTTCTCACTAATGATGCTGCATACCGATGCCTTCAATAAAAACAACAAGCGGAAGATGCAGAAACATGACTACATCAAGAACACAAGTGGTCAGAACGTCTCGGATGACGTGCTGGGTTGCTTTTACGACAACATTTGTTATACGCCCTTTATTCATTTCGAAGAAGAAGTCGATATCAACGGAGAGCGCCTGCTTACGTTCAAGCCAAAGAAGAGCAAGCTTCGGGGAAGCATACCTGATCCTGGAAGGAAGAACAGTGGACCCATCGACCCCTATGCCTTGATTTGCGATGGTAAATTGGATACTCTGCGTCCCTCAATCAAGGAGTCGATCACCATGGAAGATCCCTACAGCTACCTAGGCACTGCAAACTTCTTTGACATGAAGAAATTGCAGAAGGCATTCGTCAACACAGCTGTCCTCCAGATCATCTCTGCTCGCTCCAGACCTGCTGCTTTCGAATCGCAAGCTACCCGCGACAACCCCAGTGAATCAGCAATCGGATTAGTAGACCTCAAGGTCACAAAAGTCGGCATCTTGTGGCGAAAATCTACAAAGCGCAAGAAGACGCGATCTCCATGGCAGGAGTGGGGTGCTATATTGACTGGGTCTCAACTTTATCTCTTCAAGAACGTTACCTGGGTGAAGGGATTGATGACGCAGCACCACACACATGTCAAGCAAGAAGGCACTAACGCGCCTGTCATTTTCAAGCCGCCAATCCAGGATTTCAAGCCAGATGCCCTCATCAAAACTGATGACGCTGTTGCTCTGCTCGATCGCAGCTACCTGAAGCACAAGGACGCGTTCACTCTCGTTCGTCATGGTGGTCAGGAGGAAGTCCTCATTGCTGAAAACGAGTCCGAAGTCAACGATTGGATTGCTCTGATCAACTATGCTGCAGCTTTCAGATCTGCTGGTGTCAGAATTCGTGGCTTCATTGGTGGAACGGACACTGATGTCACGATCAACAGCCGCGGCAGACTTAATTCCACAGCATCTGTCGACTCTTCGATCAACGCATCTATCGGCTCTGCCTTGGGTTCGACGATCACGCATGACGGACAGGTCACTGTTGAGAAGAGAGATCTTACTCCACAACTTGTCAGACAGGTCTTGGCTGCCCGACGACAAATCATGTTACAAACCATAGTAGAGTCGGAGAGAGAGGTGACTGATGCAATCAGGAATCTCGAGAACATGATGCGCAATGCTCGCCATCTGCTGATCCTGGCACCTATCCAACCAAAGACAAGGGAAGACGTTTGTCACGCCACCGCGCGAATGGATGCCAACTTGAAATGGATCAGGCGCGACATCTGGCGAACAAAGTGCCATAGGGACATCCTTTCTCTCGACCTGCAAGAAGACGGAGACATCTTCGACAGCAAGTTACCAGCTCCTATGCCGAACATTCGCAAGACTAGTGGGCTTCAAAAGACAATCTCAAAGACAAACTCTGCCATGAGTCAGCAAACAAGCCCTCAGTCGCCAGCTCATTCGCCTCGGCTGACCAGTGGTGATGGTCAGGGAGAGGGTGTCTTCAACAGAGATGTCTTTAAGACACCACCCGAACACGCTCTCAGATATGGGGATGCTTGGCAGCTGCCCACAAGCCCGCTAGACCTCAACAGTCCACAACAGGCTCGTCGACCTTCGACTATCAGTAACGCGCAGTCTGTTATTCGCAAACACAGCGTCGCTGGTTTGTCAGTCACTTCGAGCGTACAAGATGGAGACAGACACCTGTCCTCTGCCGCCTCTGATGCCCCCTCCCGCCATGGCCGCTTAACGCCTACCCGAAGCTACGAGAGCCGTGACCATGAAGCGGTGCTTCTCGCGCGAGACCCACTGGCTCCAACAGCGACCGTCGCCACTCAATCTTCCGCTGGGCTTCCGGAATCATCAAACGCAACTCCAGAAAGTGCCTCCAAGACCAAGAGCGGAAGAAGAAGCCTACATCGTACTTTGAGGGATGGTCGTCATGAAATGTCTACTTCTCAACGCCACCGAAGAGGCAAGGAGAGTGCTAGCACTATTCGCTCGGATGGAAGCCGTGTTGATGACGTTGTCGAGGCCACTCCTGGACTGGAGAGAAAGGCTGCCAGATTCATGGTTCATGGCAAGCAAGCTTCAGTCGTCACTTTTGGCGCAGATTGGGCAGAGGAGAAGATGCGCCGTGAACTCGCCCGAAAGCACTCCGCATCGACTCAGAACAGTACTGAGGAGAGTGGACCAGAAGCCAATCTCCAATATCACGTTACTCAAGCACTGTCGTCTGCCGATGGCCACAACACTGTCAGCCCAAACGTCGCAGAATTGAGTGTACGCATTCCCACTGTGCAGGGATGGCAAGTCAATGCTGCTGACAAAACGCCGACCACTGCGGCCGACGTACACCTGCCCGACCCTTTCAATCTCCAGCATGAGCTGGCAACTCCGACAGTCATGTCGAGCGACGATGATCTGGACTCTTATTTCGATGCGAACAGTCCACAGTCAGATAGAGTGCGCCTTGCTTCAAGCAAATTCTCTGACGGATTGGAGGGCGCATTGGATTTCCATGCAAAAGACGCCATGCTACCTGAGGACCTTCCACTCCCGTCATCGCCTCCCACAGCTGTCGAGCAGGACAATGTGGATGACAACACTATCCCATTTTCTCAATATATCGAGAACGAAAAACTGCGTGAGCTTATCTCATCAAGTAAATAAAGCACTGTACGCAGGCGTCGATGCTCGTTATCTACGGAAGCCGTACTGCTTGCGTCAACCCAAAAGTCATGGTGCTGCTCACCATTTGCCCTGGTTTCCTTCTGTCGTTTTGTTACTGCTATTCAATCGCACGATTCCCCCTCCTTAGGTTTTGCTTTTACCCTTATTCTTTTTCATCCAGGCAAATTTGGCAGAGCGGTTACTACGTAGGAATTAAGAATTGTTTGGTCTGGCCTTCTCCGTTGAGGTCACAACAACCATAGGTCTTGACACTTTCGAAATCAAAGACCCCTGGTCTTGCTCTATTCCTATGCCCCTACTTGATACCATCGAGCTGTATTACACCTTTCCAAGAGCCAGTCTCTGTACATGCTTGCATAGACATACGGCATAAGTGGCCTAGTCGGGCGTTCCGATGCCATCTATGTCTCAAGCTCCTTTACATGCAATTCAACAGAAATCTTTATCCAAATCACTGATTGTGTTCACCTGCCTACTTGGTATAGCTCGGTGCTTCATTGACCCGGTGCTAGGCAACGCATCTGCCGATTGCACCTAGAATTTGATAACACCAGGCTGTGTCCACCCTATCCGACTGAACTGAGATGCATAACTCGCACCCTTCTATAGAGAACACAACTACATCAAGAAATCTTAGGGGAGTGTTACAGGTCCGTATTGTACCTCGTTTGTCGTACTAGTAGCAAGCCTTGTCGTACTCGTACTCGCAATCGTATTTCGTAGTCCGTACAGAGTATCTCAACGGGGTCGGGGTGGAGCCTCCCCGAACAACAAACACCTTGTCGGCCGATATCCCGGCTCTCGCTACCATAATGCTCATTATGCAGTATTGTGCATAGTCGAAAAGGGCTGTTGTGAAGATTATGCAGACAGACTGTCCGCTTTTCATGATCAATTAGGTAAGGTCGGTGTCTAGCTCTGCCCGTTATGCAGACCGGAACATAAAGATCCCGAAGGATCTGTTAGGCAGGAGCATTTGGTACTCCCGCCCACATCTGCACACCTCTTCCGCCCCTGAACAGCGCCATTAGAGGGGCAAATCAAGCCGTGGGCCGCGGTACCAGTACTACAGTCGGAGGAATATACAGTAGATTCAAAGGGCGAGGCGATCTGGAGATTGGAATATCAGGTCCCCGAGCTCTTGCTCGTTTCTGGATTTCATTTCTTTCTGATTTTACGACAAACATCTGGTGTCCTTCCAGCTTACCCAGTCCTTCTTCGAGACTCTCTTTTGTGACGCCTCACTCTTCAACGATACCAGTTTGAATACCCGAAGGCAGCATCTCATTGCCCCACGCAGGTTGACCAACCTTTTCCCCGCCATCAACAAGCCCCGGGCGGCTATAGCCCTAGACCAACACGATATGGATCCCGTAAACGACACACATCATGGCTCAGACGTGTCGAGCAGCGGCGACACTGTGGACGTCCAAGTCACCAACTATGAGAAGACACAACTAGGTCAGGCACCGTTGCCGCTCGCGCCCGCACCAACACCTGCAGTACCGATGAATGAGAAGGGACACAAGAGCAAAGACGAGAAGAAAGACAAGGATAGTGACGACGCGGGCGAAGACCCGTTTGCTCATCTGCCCGATCACGAGAAGGCTGTATTGAAGCGTCAATTGGACATTCCAGTCGTCAAGGTCACTTACTTCATGTTGTTCCGCTATGCGACACTCAACGATAAAATCCTCATGGCGCTCAGCGCAATTTCTTCCATCATTGGAGGTGCTCTTCTGCCTCTTATGACAATTGTCTTTGGAGGTCTGACAACCACGTTCAATAGGTTCTTCTTGCATGAAATCGGGTCCGATAAACTCAACTCAGAGATCTCGAGATTCTCCTTGTACTTCCTCTACCTGGCTATTGGAGAGTTCGTCTTTGTGTACATTGCCACAGCTGGATTCCTTTACACTGGCGAGCACATCTCTGGAAAGATCCGTCAGAATTTCCTTCAGGCCATTCTTCGTCAAAACATTGCCTTCTTCGATCAACTTGGTGCCGGAGAAATCACCACCAGAATTACATCCGACACTAACCTTGTGCAAGATGGTATTTCTGAGAAGGTCGGATTGACACTCACCGCCATTGCCACATTCATCACAGCCTTCGTTGTGTCGTTCATTAAGGATTGGAAACTCACCTTGATCCTGATGTCGACCGTATTTGCCATTGTATTCACTATGGGCGGTATGAGCGGCTTCATCGTCAAGTTCAACAAAGCTTCCTTGTCCTCGTATGCCGAGGGCGGTACTGTAGCTGAGGAAGTCATCAGCTCCATCAGAAACGCCAAAGCTTTCAACACGGAAGCCAAGCTGACCAGAGCATATGATGCGCATCTTGCTGTGGCTGAGAAATGGGGCTTCAAGATGAAGGCTGTCACCGGATCCATGATTGGATTTTTGATGTGCTATGTCTACTTGAACTACTCTCTCGCTTTCTGGATGGGCTCTAGATATCTCGTCAGCGAACGCATCAACGTTGGTACTGTCCTGACTATCATCTTGAGTATCATGATCGGAGCTTTCGCACTCGGTAACGTGGCACCCAACATTGGAGCCTTCACCACTAGTGTTGCTGCTGCGGCTAAGATCTTTGCTACCATTGACCGTGTTTCTCCTCTTGATCCCGCTTCTGAGTCTGGCGAGATACTGAAAAGCGTCGAAGGTCATATTGAACTGCGCAACATCCGTCACATCTACCCGTCCCGTCCGGAAGTCACTGTCATGGAGGACGTCAGCCTTGTCGTCCCTGCTGGCAAGACAACTGCATTGGTTGGCGAATCAGGCTCGGGCAAGAGTACTATCGTTGGCCTTGTCGAGCGCTTCTACGATCCTGTTGGCGGCACTGTATACCTTGACGGTCAGGATATTTCCAGCCTCAACTTGCGCTGGCTTCGTCGCCAGATTTCTCTTGTTAGCCAAGAGCCTACACTGTTTGCTACCACCATCTTTGGTAACATTCGTCATGGTTTGATTGGTACCGCACACGAAAACGAGTCCGAGGACAAAATTCGTCAACTGGTCGAGAATGCCGCCAGGTTTGCTAATGCGCACGAATTTATCACTGGGTTACCTGAAGGCTACGAGACCAACGTAGGCGAGCGCGGTTTCCTTCTATCTGGAGGTCAGAAGCAAAGAATCGCTATTGCTAGAGCCATGGTTAGCGACCCAAAAATTCTTCTTCTTGATGAGGCGACTTCAGCGCTGGACACAAAGTCCGAGGGCGTTGTGCAAGCCGCTCTGGACAAAGCCGCTTTGGGAAGGACGACCATTGTCATCGCTCACAGACTTTCCACAATCAAGGGCGCGGATAACATTGTTGTGATGTCCAAGGGTCGTATCGTTGAACAGGGCAATCATGATGTATTGATCGGAAACAAGGGCGCCTACTTCAACTTGGTCGAAGCGCAGCGCATTGCAGCCGAGAACGAAAACAAGGACCAGGACGAAATCCCCATTCTTGATGAAAAGGATCAGAATCTTACCCGTGTTGCGACCAAAGGCGAAGAACCCGAGAACGGCCTCAAGCTTGCTCGTACCCAAACTGGCAAATCGCAGTCTAGCATTGCTCTCGCGAACAAGAAGGCCGAGGTTGAGAACCGCTACTCCTTATGGACACTAATCAAGCTTGTCGCAAGCTTCAACAAGAAGGAGTGGCTGTATATGACCACCGGAATTATCTGCTCTGTCATCACCGGAGGTGGTAACCCAACGCAAGCCGTCTTTTTCGCCAAAGCTGTTACTGCCCTGTCTGGGCCAAACACTACACCTGCAGACAAAGCTTCGATTCGCCATGAGGCGAACTTCTGGTCCTGGATGTACTTTATGCTTGCTCTAGTGCAATTCTCTGCCTTCCTCCTTCAGGGCTATGTATTCGCTATATGCTCGGAGAGACTCGTTCACAGAGCTCGTGAACAAGCTTTCAAAACCATGCTTCGCCAGGATATTGCTTTCTTTGACAAGGAAGAGAACACCGCTGGTGCCTTGACCTCGTTCCTGTCCACAGAGACCACTCATCTTGCTGGTATGTCTGGTGTGACTCTGGGCACGCTTCTCTCCGTGATCGTCACCCTCATCGCTGCGTTCTCTGTGTCTCTGGCTGTTGGCTGGAAGCTCAGTCTGGTCTGCATTTCAACTGTCCCTATTCTGCTCGCATGCGGATTCCTGCGCTTCTGGATGCTTGCTCGTTTCCAAGCCAAAGCCAAAAAGGCCTACGAAAAATCTGCGAGCTACGCGTGTGAAGCGACTTCTGCTATCCGTACAGTCGCCTCTTTGACAAGAGAAGACGACGTTCATCTCCATTATCACGAACAGCTCGTTGACCAGGAACGCAAGTCCCTGGTCTCCATTCTGCGTTCTTCCAGTCTCTATGCTGCCTCTCAATCACTCATCTTCTGTTGTACAGCTCTTGGATTCTGGTATGGAGGGTAAGTTTATACTGATTTTCTGTTCCTTTTCTGAGTTTGCTAACTTTTTGATTCAGACGCCTGATTTCAAGAGGCGAATACAACATGTTCCAGTTCTTCCTCTGTTTTAGTGCTGTCATCTTCGGCGCTCAGTCTGCCGGCACTATCTTCTCTTTCGCTCCCGATATGGGCAAAGCTAAGCAAGCCGCTGCTGAGCTCAAGGCGCTGTTTGACCGTAGGCCCGAGATCGACAGTTGGAGTGAGGATGGTGAGAAGCTCTCAGGCGTAGAGGGCCACATCGAATTCAGGGATGTCCACTTCCGCTACCCTACTCGTCCAGAGCAACCTGTCCTTAGAGGTCTTAACTTGACTGTCAAGCCTGGTCAGTATGTGGCTTTGGTCGGCGCTAGTGGCTGCGGTAAATCGACCACTATTCAGCTTTTGGAGCGTTTCTATGATCCTCTCGCTGGTGGCGTCTACATTGATGGAAAGGAGATTTCTAGCCTCAACGTCAACAACTACCGCTCTTGGATCGCCCTCGTTTCTCAGGAACCTACTCTTTACCAGGGCACTGTCAAGGAAAACATCCTCCTAGGCGCTGACAGAGAGAATGTTCCCCAGGAAGCCATCGAACAAGCTTGCAAGGACGCCAACATCTACGATTTCATCATGTCTTTGCCAGATGCCTTCGACACCATCGTCGGCAGCAAGGGCAGCATGCTTTCTGGTGGCCAGAAGCAGCGTATCGCTATCGCTAGAGCACTGCTGCGTGATCCCAAGATCCTACTTTTGGATGAGGCCACCTCTGCCCTGGACAGTGAATCAGAAAAGGTTGTGCAAGCTGCGCTGGACAAGGCAGCCAAGGGCCGCACCACCATCGCCGTCGCACATCGTCTATCCACCATTCAACGTGCTGATATGATCTATGTGTTTGATGCCGGTAAGGTCGTTGAGGCTGGCACACATACTGAGCTTTTACACCTGAGAGGACGTTATTTCGAACTGGTGAACCTCCAGAGTCTAGGCAAGGCACAGTAGTCGTGGCCTTTCGGACGTTTCTACTTATATTCTGTTCTGGCTTCAACGCCTATCGCACCATTGTACACAGCACGCGTGGTGTTTTACATTTCTGTTCTTGAATACCCAGTCAATTAGATAATCAATGTCCACAGGAGTGAGGCATATGCAAAATAGATTCTACATTTTACAGTCGGTCACAAGTCTTCATTCACAATTGCACATGGCACAAATTGGAAGTCCGCGGAGGGGCTGACGCCGCTGAGCTGAAAGACATACAGTGAGGCAGGCTCATACGAGTCAGATCTATCGAAACCGTTTCTGACAATCTTGCACCACAGTCACGGTCTAGTCGGGCGATCCGCTTGACGACCAGCTGAAAAGCTGTGCAGTAATTCCACAGAACCGTTGAGATTGCTGCATCTGATCCAGTTGCAGTCTTGACGAGAGCACGGGGTTTTTATGCTGCAGTCAGACTCAATCTGAATCGACTCAAGACGAAAACACAATATTTATGTGCTCGGCGACTCAAACAGCCCTTGACATCAAGGTGCTCATGCTGCCTTGAAATGCGGAAGGCGAAAACCGACGAGGGTCGTCGGTGGTGGGATTATGGGGCATTCGGCCGGTGTCGGGGCCGTCTGACGTGACCTGCCCACAAAATACTCGTAGGCAATTGACTCACACACGCTGCAGGTGCTTGGAGTAGACTTGTCTTTTATTTACAACAGAATCCGCAATCCATCTTTCCTCGTCACACTTCAATTGCATACAAGCCATGTCGTACCCTACTTTACATCTTCGCGCAGAGGTATCTAGACTCGCCAGCAGCTCCAGACCTGTACCCACGACTAATGCTTTTGTTTAGACCAAGCCGCTCGAGCACCGCTCAGCGCTGACTCCCACCACGGCCAAGGCCCTGATGGACGAGGGCTACCCTGTCAACATCGAGCGCAGCAGCTTGAGCATCTTCCCCGACTCAGAGTTCGAGAAGGTTGGCGCCAACATGGTGCCCGAGGGTAGCTGGACCGAAGCCCCCTCCGAGCACATCATCGTGGGTCTCAAGGAGCTCCCTGAAGAGACGTTCCCCCTCAAGCACACACACGTCCAGTTCGCACACTGCTACAAGAACCAAGGCGGCTGGGAAGAGGTGCTCGCTCGTTTCCCTCGTGGCGGCGGTACGCTGTACGACCTCGAGTTCTTGCAAGACGAGCAGGGTCGTCGTGTAGCAGCTTTCGGCTTCCACGCCGGATTCGCTGGCGCAGCATTGGCTGTCCAGGCCTGGGCACACCAGCTGGTCCAGGGCGCTGGCAAGCCTCTGGAGGGTGTCAAGCCTTTCGCAAACGAAGGTCTGCTGGTCGCCGACGTCAAGAAGAGCTTGGAGAAGGGCGAGCAGAAGGTCGGTCGCAAGCCTAGAGCTCTGGTCATGGGTGCCTTGGGTCGCTGCGGAAGAGGTGCTGTCGACCTGCTACAAAAGGTCGGCGTACCCGACGAGAACATTGTCAAGTGGGACATGGCAGAGACACAAAACCGCCCTGGCCCTTACCCCGAGATTCTCGACAGCGACATCTTTGTCAACTGCATCTACCTGTCGCAGCCCATTCCCCCCTTCATCGAGCCCGCTCAGCTCAACTCGGAAGAGCGCAAGCTCAGCGTGGTCTGCGACGTCAGCTGCGACACAACAAACCCCCACAACCCCATCCCCATTTACGACATCAACACGACCTTCGACAAGCCCACCGTCCCCGTCAACGTCACCACCGGCCCGCCGCTGTGTGTCATCTCGATCGATCACTTGCCCTCACTGCTCCCTCGCGAGGCCTCGGAAGCGTTCAGCGATGCTCTGTTGCCCAGTCTGAGAACACTCAAGGACAGAAAGAGCGAGAGAGTATGGCAGGAAGCCGAGAAGCTGTTTGACGACAAGGTCAAGACTCTGCCCCAGGAGAAGCTACAGAACTAGCGTGTCTGGCGCACGTCTCTGGTGCCGTGCTACATCAAAAGCATGCAGTTGTAAAGGACGTCATCGTAGGGCTTTGAGCTCTGACTTTTCAAGTCGTGGCACACGAAACCATGCAATTATCATGTAGTCGGCCTGGTCGGTTGGATTGAGTATCTGGAGACGGCACCGTGACACGACTGTATTATGATCAAAAGTATTAGAACACCCATTTAGATGTGATGACTATCAATTACTTTCAAGCCAATTCCGTTCTACGATATCTTCTTCCACAACCTGGTTCTGTTTCCAAAACTCAGCATGCTGAAAGAGAGCGCTCATCGACCAGCTGAGATCTCCAGGATACTGTTGGGATTTGCTGACTTTATACCGCTTGCAGTTACAGCAGGGGCTTTTACGCCATACGAGAAAGTGGGCCTTTTTTCCAATATCCTCGGTGGTTGCTATCTGGGAAAGGATTGGCGACAGATATGGGAGCATTGGGCGGCAGCGACAGCCGACAACCTTGTCGCTTTGGCCCGAGCGGCAAGTTCAGCCGGCTGTGGCCTATACAAACCTTCCACTTTGCAAGGTTGAACATGTTCCAAACTTCCTTTCCTCTTGATTCGTGTGTACTCAGATCGAAAGTGTACCTGAGTTTCCGATGACGAGGGACTTGATCTCACTTGACCCCGCGGAAAGATTGTGTGCGCCATTCTCTCTGGAATCCGTTCTTCCAGGCCTGCTTGGTAGTACTGTTGATCGGGAAGGATGAGACCCACCGGTGTCTACAATACAAGATATATGATCAACGGCCGGGCTTGGAAGCCAAAGGGAAAGCAAGCCGACCAGATACTCGGAACTCGACATGCCGGAAGCGCAGACATAACATTGGGCCCCGGGCTTTTCTGTCTACAGACAGAAGGTAGCTGCTGCCCGGTGGGGATCTCTCTGCCCTAGTGACCTTGATATACAAGGCCGTTGCCAGCAGATGGCACCGTTGGCCTGAAGAAGTGCATGCAGACTTTGTTTCTCTTGTGTCCAAGAGTAGTGCCCGTAGATGGCTTTCGTCATTGCCTCGAGCCTGCTTCTGCCACCAGCCTCAGGCACTACTATCGCGACCAAGAGAGAGACAGAACGTCACCAGATGCCATTCATATGTTTTGTCATGCCGCGGGCCCCGTCAAACCCCAGGCATACACTCCGGTTTCTGACGGTGCATGGCGGATTGGCGACAACGTCTGCAACGGCGCACCTAGATGCAATTGAATCAGCCACGATTACCTATACATGTAAACCCACCCTGAACTCAAAACTGCAACAAACGATAGGCTATGTCCTGTTCTCTGCCCAGATCTCCGAGTCGTCCTGCTTAAATGGAAATGTACCTCGCAGTTCCTTACCGTCGAGCTTTTGCCTCTACTAACTCTCCAATCCCAACCCTGGTGATTATCTATAGTATCACGTCCTATCGCAACGATGGCAGAAGTATTTCGGAGGCATCTGTTTGCTATCTTTGAAGATGATCAGCCTGGACCTCGAGCGCATCAACACAGCAGTATCCTTGGGAGGGCGATATACAGTGCCTTGTCATGCCTTCCATTAGCCCTTACCTGCTATATGTTCTGTAAGTTTGTCCACAAGGGAACACTCTAGTATGCGTGCCTAACATTCTACTAGGGCGTCGGGTCAAAGAAGTCCGCTGGCATACCATCCGACACATCTCATGGATACGTTTTCTCGTCTACGCGAGCTACATTGTCTCCATCGCTTTCTTCATAACATCCATCTCAATCTCCGGAGTCGGAATCCACACAGGAGGCTTCTGTCGAACGGCAATCTACTTTTGCATCGCTTTTCTGTTCATCGGCAGACTCACGACTCAACTCTTCCTCATCGAACGAGCACACATTGCAAACCTGGACTACCTCCGTCGTCGCGACGACCCCATCTGGATTCTCTCCACAGCCTGCGTCGGTATCTTTGCCACCTTTCTACTCGTCTGGGCTTTCTTGAACCCCGTCGCATATATCGCCAACAATGATGGTAGATGCCGCAAAGGCATTCCCCCAGAAGTCGTGGCACCCCTAGAGATCTACGAGGTCATCACCTACGTCCTGCTCACCGGCGTCTTCATCGTCATGCTCCGACGAACCAGACGCACAGAACTATTCCCACCAGTCCCCGAACGCTTCGTCACGTTTGGCAAAGCTTTGAATCGACTCAGCCACGCCGCTAGACCCGGCAGCATCAAGAAAAGCCTCGAGGCTCAGGAAGTAGAGGTGGATTCTGCTGCTAGCGGTATCGTGCTGCCTCCTTCGACAAAACCTTGCAAGCTTCGCGGGCTGGCGCTCAAGTCTCTGATCGGTACCATTTTGATACTTGGCTGGGGTGTCATCAACTCTACAATCTTTTACGTTACCGGCGGACGAGAACATGTTTGGCTTTGCTTTACGCAATGCAATATGGACAGTAAGTTTTCTTCACCTCCCCACCGCTTTTAACAAGGTACACCACTAACTCTTTTTGCAAATAGTCTTTCTCTCGGTCTGCGTGCTTCACTGGCTGACGGCAAACCCCAAGGAGATTGAACGCAGTATGAGGGGCACCAGGCCCTCGGTGACTGAACTCCCTGTCTTTCTTCGAGGGGACTCGATAGCAGAGCCAGAGCCTGTGAAGCTATCACCTTCGTCTTCTTCTTCGCTTGTGTGGAAGAGCAGTAATGTATACTAGAATATCTACAGTCGCTATATAGATGATTCATGTTTTCTGCAGGCAGAAAACTACTAGTCTTGATCTTGATGTGCAAATTCTTCTCTTTGGACAATTTGAGAACTGATTGAAGACTGTGCATTTCTATAGCATCAAATCCACGCACCGGTATGTAGGAGATGACTTGCTACTCCTGAGATATTGTCATACCATCTACTTCAAGAATAAGAGTCAGAACCATAGGTAACTATACCATTGCAAAGTATCATCGCGATAATGACTTACTCCAGTGAGAGCAGGCTACACTGGTCTCTTTCAATGGACGCAACCCAATACAGCAAGACATTCCTGCATTGCGATACTATACTCTCGACAGATACAATCACATCGGGAGTAAGAAACAAGATTGGTTTCCATAACTTTTCATTCTTCTCCTTCGTCTGCATCATCATAAAAAAAGAAACCATTGAAGAACGACAAAAAAAAGACAAAAGAAACATTCACCGACCAGCGGAGAAACCCACACAGACTTCCCCAGAATGAACAGACCCGAGAAAAAAAGACACAAAAAACGGACCCCTCTTCTTCCCTCCAACTCCCCTTCCCTACTTCTTTGCACCCTGAAGTCTCACAATGGGAGCGAAAGGACCCCTGGGCGCGCGTCGGACGAGACGACGAGGCTGCTGCTGCTCACCTGGCGCGAGGGGCTCAGGGGCAGTAGCAGGGGCAGAGCCGGGGGCGGGACCAGGTACAGGCACCGAAGGAGTACCCGAAGCAACAGGGACGGCCGCCTGGATACGGGCACGCATCTCCTGTGCGACGGTGGCCGAGGGTCTGGTGACGAAGTTGGGCAGCGTCGGGACTTGAGCAGCCCCCACCGCTCGAGCCTTCAGCTCCTCCATCTCCTCCTTCAGATCCTTGACGTCCTTGCGGAGATCCTGGACCTTGTACTCCTCGATCCTGACCCGATCCTTCAGCTTCTCGATGACGTCCATGGCGCGGCTCCTCTCGGCAAGAAGCCTCTCCTCGTTGGCCTTCTCGGCAGCCTCTACCTTCTGCTTTGACTCAAGGGCTTCATGAGCAGCGGCGAGGGCGCGCTCTTCGTCAACCTTGGTCTTCTCCTGAGTCTCCTCGGCACCAGCGACGAGCTCTTCACGGGCCTCGAGAGTCTTTGCGAGGATGTCAACCACACTTCGGAGGAGACCAATCTCCTGGTGCAGTTTGACAACCTTATCAGAGCTCTCGAACCGGGCCTGCTCCTCGCGGAGGTCGGCACTGGCGAGCTTTTGACGAAGCTCACGGATCTCGCGATCCTTGGTGGCCAGGGCGGAGTTGTGCTTGGCGGAGGTGGTGGCCAGGAGCATGCTTGCTTCGTTTCTTTCGAACTGCAGGCTGTGGAGGAGCCCTGCATGTTCGGCGGCATACCAGGAACGAAGCTTCTCGATGGCCTCATCCTTCTTGTTGATTTGTGCCTCGAGTCCGACGAGGTCTTCCGACTTCATGGCGAGAAGAGAGCAAGCGAGAGCGATAATCAGAACCAGGATCCAAAAAAGGAATGCAGTGAAGGCAGAGAGATTGTTGAACATGGCGCAGACAAACTCCTTTGCCAGTGAGAGAATTGAGGAAGTTGTAGTGATTGGAGAGCCGGTGAAGATAGCAAGTTCATTGCTTGGTGACGCCATTGTGGAAGTGAAGGCGGGCGTGGTAGTGGTGAAGATGGGTGTAGCGGTAGTGAAGAGCTTGGCGGTGGTAGTGAAAGTGGCCGTGATATAAGAGTGGGTGATAACAGTGAGGGTCTCTTGGTAATGAGCCTCAGTCGGGGCAGCAAGCAGTTTCTGGCTCAAAGAGGTGAAGATGCGAGCGCCGGGAAGATTGTCGGTGATGAGGGTGGTGATACCCATGATGAGAGTGAAGATGGCGCTGAAGTTGACCATTTTGGCGATGGTTGATGGAAGATGTTGTTTGGGAAGTGATGTGGTGGATGCGGATTGCGCGTGAAGGCTTGTTGTGATGGTGCTTGAACACACGAAGATCGTTGGTAGTGATGATGGCTTGGATAGAGGTATAAAATGATGCGAGACAGAAGATCTTGGATGGTGGTGGTGGTCTTGTTGATCAAATGTGTCTTGCGCGATGTTGTGGAAGAAGGAAAGAAGAGGAAGCCAGAAGCAAACTTTTGATAGCCGCGTCGACAATAACAAAGTGACAATAGTGAAGTGACAATTGCAATCGCAGTAGTAAGGCAGCAGCCAATAACAAGCTATTGAACAATAGGAAATAGCTTAGACTGCAATAGTTTCGAGTTCACTGTCGAGTGAACCAGTCGAACTGATGGGTGCTCACGGGCAATCTCTCAGACGATATATATATCCTGAATTTTCTGCACCTTCATAACCCCAGGACTTGTTGTAAGACTCGTAGGGTCGTTGTCCTTGTGCCACCGAGAATAGCTTGATGGTAATCTCCTCGAATGCTGAATAGCCGAGTTCCTGATTGCGTGGTGCGAGACCTTGGGATGTGTTAATACAAATCGCTGGGCGAAGATGTCAAAGCGGACGTACCTTTCAATCACCAGGGTTGATACCAAATTCCTCTTGAACTTCACCAATGCGGCAACCACGCTGTTCGGCGATGAGGCCCATGAGCTGGGTGCCGATGTCCTTGATGTCGTTGTACTGCTGCAGCTGTTTGATTTGAGTCTTGATCTTTGTGTTGGCAGCATCCACTGCAAGCTTTGCACGAAGTTCCGTATCTTCTGACTGTTGGATATCGGGAGAGAAGGAATTGACAAGAGAAGTACGCTGAGAGAGAAGTTCGGCGACAGTCGATTCAAGAGCAGCTTGACGAGCACGAAGCGCGTCGAGCTGGCCGTCCTTACCAGTGGATGATAGTTTGGAAGACATGTTGGGTTTGGAGGGTGCGGTGGGCGACGAAGAGAAGTTATCTTCGGCCATGTTTGCTACTCTTACGAGGTAGGAGCTTTTCGATTGCTCCGAATTTTGATGAAGATGTCAAGGGCAACTAAGCTCGATGTGATGGAAAAAGCGGCTTTTCACAACGATCGGAGTGCAGCAACGATATCACATTGCTATGGAAGCAGCAGGACAAAGCAGCAACGAGATGTGGTTGGAAAGGACCGGGTTTGTACTCCGATCGGACATAAAGGGATTTAAGTATGATCCGCGCCTTCCCGACCACCTTCCAGAAGGACAACAGAATTGCAACACAATGGGTCAAACAAGAAGATTTGTATGTTGACCAAGCATCGTCTATAGTCTCGAAAGTACAACTTGGCCTTACTGTCTCGCCGAAAGAATTGGAGCAGATGCGAGAAAGAACATGGATGAACTAAGTTAGGATAGGGGATTGGACGGCTTGGCGGGATACGCGTGGTCAGCAATCTTTGTAGATCAAGGTGGCTCCGGGGTGAACCTTGTGTTTCTGCCTCGTTGGACAAAGGGGATGTGCAAAATCTCATAGAGACTCGGACTCGAAGCCACCAAGATCCTAATCGCTGTTCACGCTGTGTAACACGATGGCTCCTTCGATGCAGCTGTCGGCGCAAATGCTTAGCAAGAGTGTCCAAGCCGCCACTGTTCTTGCTCTGCTTGTCTCGACTGTTCAAGCGCATGAACATCACGAAGACAAGATTCCCGAAGGCGAGGCCATCTCGCCGGATCCTTTGGTACGGTTGCTTGCATGAGCGTATCTTGTATCGAAACTGACTCTCGTCTAGGATACGACGTTATGGATTCACATCCTCGTTCAGATATTCGCCTGGGGAATCCTGTTCCCCACTGGCATGGTCCTGGGTATCGTTCGCTCGCGATGGCATGTACCTGTCCAAATCACTGCCACTGGCCTCGCCATCTTGGGCTACCTGCTCGGCCACGCCCACAAAGGTCGTCAATTCAGTAAAAATGTACACGCGCAATACGCCCCTTGGTTGATGATGATGGTCTTCGCCCAAGCCGTCATGGGCATCTATCTGAAGCTCCACATCGAACGTGGCTTTATGGGCAAGATTAGGAGATGGATCGTCTCTGGACATGGTATACTTGGCAAGATCATCCCGCTGGCCGCCTGGGTCCAGATGCTGTTCGGTGGCATCACGGCTTTGGGCTTCTGCCAGGGCGATCACACCGGTCAATGTGCTGCACACTTCATCATGGGCTCCGCCTTCATCGCGTACGGTATCGTCTACACCATCCTCCTTCTCGTTGGTCAGATCTGGTTGCGCCGCACTGGTCGCTCTCAGGAGTTCTATGACAGTCTTGTCATCGCTGCTTGGGGATGCGTCAACACTTTCACCGAACACAGATGGGGCGGTCCTTGGGTGCGCAATGACCTGCAGCACACCAGTATGGGTATCATCTGGTGGTGCGCTGGTCTTCTGGGCATGTGGCTGAGCCGCGACCGCCGTGGACGTCCTAAGCGCAACTTGATTCCTGCCATCGTCATCGCCATCACTGGCTGGGCCATGAGTGGTCATCCTCAGGAATTGCACCTGAGTACCATGGTACACAGCGTCTTCGGCTACACTTTGATGGCTGCCGGCATCACTCGCATCATTGAGATTAGTTTCGTCTTGAGAGACGCCAACTCCATCTCCGAGGACGGGGAGGACACTAACAGCTTCCAATTCCTGCCTCCATTCTTGCTGTACGCCAGTGGTTTCCTCTTCATGGGTGCCACTGAAGAGCAGATGCTCCTTCTGTCTCAAGCCGGTGTCACTCACGTCACTTATATCCTGATTCTCTACAGCTTCGCCTTCCTCCTTTTCCTTTGTGAGTCCTAAATGTCTCCAAGCCAAACAGGTCCAGAGCTAATCGTGTTTATAGTCGTCAACATGCTTCTTCGCCTGTACACCTACTATGCAGAGTCTTCAACCGATGGCAAGACTGCCGATCCAGAAAGTAGACTCAATGGGTCTGCCATCCCCAACGGCCATGCTCGTATTCCAGACGCGAGCGACCGCCAGATAAGAGATGCGGAAGAGTTTGAACTAGAAGGCCTTATGAGCGAGGACGATGATGACCTGCACAAGCACCACAATGGACGGTAAAAACATCTTCCTTGAAGAAAACTCCTAACGAAGTACATATTCTCATAAGTAAACTCTCCCCAAATTTGGTACGCGGACTTTGAACCCAACTCAGGATTTCTCTATATTGTTGAGTGATCAGACCATGACTGCACTGTGAAACTCGTAGGTATGCTGTATATGATAAAAGGCATCCCATTCGAGAGTCGTTATTGCTCAACACATTGTGATCAGTATATGATGCCTACATCCCAGCCGCAGGCATCTCGAGCACCCCTCTATATCTCATCTCGCCACGCTCTAGCCTCTCAAAAGCGTCTCTGAGACCGTCTTCGGTCATGGGGAATCGCTCTATCCAAGGCGATATCTTGTGCTTGGCTGCGAATTGAATCATGGCGAGATGATTCTTCCTGGAAGCCTCGGTGGAAGCGATGATCTTGTGACCGGGAAGTATGAAAGGCATGTATGGGATGACCAGAGGCTTTTGCTGTATCGACATGAGAACGATGGTTGCTCTGCGTGCCAGGAAGGGTAAAATTGCCTCGAGATCGGGTGTTTCGTTAGCGCAGACGAGTAGGATGTCTATGAGGGATGTAGGTGGCGAGTCGCTGATCTCATAATCTCCTCCCGAGGTGCTTGGTCTGATGGAATATTCGATCTTGCCCAAAAGTCGAAGCTCGTCGGCACCAAGCTCGAAAGCGTCTCTGGCTTTACTCGATGCACTTCCAACCGAGCTCGAGAAGACCGTGACAGCACAGCCCATGGCCCTGGCGAAGAGAACAGCCATGTGACCTAGACCGCCTAGACCCACGACACCGACACGATGATGAGGTTTGGTGCCAGCTGCATCCAGAGCTTCGTAAGTGGAAGCACCAGCACACATGAAGACACCGGCTTGCCAAGAAGGTATCTCGGCCGGGATACGGTATGCAAAATCGGCATCGATAATATGAAAGTCTGCGAAAGCACCTATGCTTGAAGATCAGCATGAGAAAACCACTGACGACTCTGTCTGATTACCTTGCTCGTGATCACAAAAGGCAAAGCCACTTGCTTGAGCGCAATACTGGCGATATCCATCGACGCAAACGGTGCAACTCCCGCAAGACTAGAATCTTCAGTCTCTCGACTCCGAATCATTCACATATCCACTTACGCTTCGCAGCCAGCTACAAACATATCAGGTTTTGTTCCATGATCCAAGCAGAGGCAATGGCAAGAGCATTCGCAGGACTTACCCCCAACCGACTCGATCTCCGAGCTTCAAGGAACTTACGTTGGCTCCAAGGTCAGTGACTACACCTACACCCTCATGGCCCAATCCACACGCCTTTTCCTTTGCATGAACATCGGTATAACAGATGCCTGAATGTGTAACCCTGATCTTGACCTCATTCAGTCCGAGTGCGCGCTGTGTAGTCTGCTTCACGAAGCCGCCAGAAGTGGCATCATAGCGAAAGGTGGTAAGTGTATGAGTAGCCATGGGTAATGATGTCTATGGTCTGGAAGAAGCGCAGTCGGATGGGAGTTCGAGCATCAAGTAACGACACCCTTGCCTCAAAGAGGTTCACAGGGGGCTTCCGTATCTGGACGCCAGGGTCCGCGGGCAAATGCGGTTGCGCCTCTTGCGGAGTTGAAGTGGCGGCGCCGGCGCGGGAATTTCTAGGACGGGCCGAGTCAGACAATTGGTGAGAGATTGTTGCCCGCTCCTAAGACTCTTGATTCTACAACAACATCCATCATGGCCTCACTACGACCAGCTTCCCGCCGAGTTCTCCTGTCCGCGACAAATGCGCCTCGCCTACACAGACGATGCCTTGCCACGGCAGCATCCGACATCACGCCCTCATCACCGAACACTACCAAATCAACTCCCCGACGAGCCACAAAGTTCTCCGATGTCCTGAATAGCGGTCCAGCATTTGGAGACTTTGTCTCCGGAAGAGAGGAGCCTTTGAGCCCCGAGGAAGCTCTGGAACTGAAGACGGTCATGGTTGGCCCTGCCGGCAAGAAGAAGCCTCACACACGACTGCCCGAATGGCTTAAGACTCCCGTGCCCAGCAGCAACAACTTCAAGAAGATCAAGAACGACCTGCGCGGTCTGAACCTACACACTGTCTGCGAGGAGGCACGTTGCCCCAACATTTCCGACTGCTGGGGCGGCAGCGACAAGTCGGCTGCCACTGCTACCATCATGCTTATGGGCGACACATGCACCCGTGGATGTCGATTCTGTTCCGTCAAGACGAGCCGAAAGCCTCCGCCGCTAGATGTCCACGAGCCCGAAAACACGGCCGAGGCCTTGTCACGATGGGGTCTCGGTTACGTTGTTTTGACCTCCGTCGACCGCGACGATCTCGCAGACGGAGGTGCACACCACTTCGCCAGCACTATCATCAAGATCAAGCAGAAGGCTCCTACAATGCTTGTCGAGGCTTTGACTGGTGATTACGCCGGTGACCTGGAAATGGTCAAAGTGGTTGCTCAGAGTGGTCTGGATGTCTACGCGCACAATATGGAGACCGTTGAAGCCTTGACACCCTTCGTCCGCGACCCTCGCGCAAAGTTCCGTCAATCGCTTGCAGTCCTCAAGGCTGCAAAGGAGGCCAAGGAAGGCCTGATCACAAAGACCAGTTTGATGCTGGGACTTGGCGAGACCGAGGATCAGCTCTGGAATACACTCAAAGGTAAGAAAGAGCCACGTCACTTCCATGGGAGAATTCGTTGCTGACAGACTTTATGTACAGAGCTCCGCAAGATCGACGTCGACGTTGTCACTTTCGGTCAGTACATGCGCCCTACCAAGCGCCACATGAAGGTCGAAGAATATGTCTCGCCCGAAAAGTTCGAGCTCTGGAGACAACGCGCCCTCGACATGGGCTTCCTCTACTGCGCCAGTGGTCCCCTGGTCCGCAGCTCATACAAGGCCGGCGAAGCATTCATCGAGAATGTCATCAAGAAGCGCGCCAAGAAGAACCAGCTCGCCATGGCCGAGGGTGCAGGCGACTACAAGCCTCTGAACGCCGCATAGACCGTCTTTGTCATACCTTTCATCTGCTTTTCGACTATTGGCTCGGCGTTTGGGGTGTTTATGGATTGGACTGGGCGGAGAAACAGATATCAACTCGCGCTGGGGAGCATTTGCCTGGAGTCCAAAGGGATTGGGGCTGTCATGTCATAACAAGCCGAAGCACTGTATATAAAAAGTACATCAACTGTACGGCTACAAAATCATTAATGTCATCATCTATCATGTGCGTACCATTCTCTTGAGATGAAAGATCCCAAAAGGTGGCTTGTCGCTCTATTTCGTGCTCTCGGCCACTACTAATCCTTGCCATATTTTCCAATCAGCTTACTCATGATACTAACAGCACCACTCCTGTAACCACCACCGAACATGGCGTGATGGTTCAGATGATGGTACAACTCGTACAGAGCAACTCTGTCTGCATACTCATCCACAGGCTCAGTCTTTGGAACCAGCCCATGATACTCCTCCATGAAGCTCCCTCCAAACCCCGAAAACATCTTCATGATGCCGACCTCGTACTCGCTGTGAGCGTAGCAAGCACTAGAGTCATATACGACATCCTCAGACGCTTCCATCCCAGGCAGTTTCCCCAGACTCGCGTTGCCCGACCACAAGTCACCGTGAACAACGACTGGAGTCACGCCTTTGCCATTGTTCAAGTGATCATCGCCAATTAATCGTGGAACCACCTTTTTGCATGTAGTCTCCACCATTGCACGGAGATCCTCATCGGCGCCATTGGTCTTTTCACTCCGCTTCAAAATAAACATGAGCCGATTCTCGGCATAAAAGTCTGCCCAACTGCTCTTGAAGGAATTGTCTTGGGGTGTTTCGCCACAACACGTCGTTACTGGAAACCCGAACTTGGGGGTTGATTCTCCAGGCGGTGGGGGAGCGGGTGTACTGTGCAGTTTTGCCAACTTTGCTGCTAGCGAGGGTGCTGTAGGAGAAGCCTTGGACGAGAAGCGACTTGACAGGTCCACGAAATCGGTGACTAGGAAGTGTGTTGAAGGCGAATCGGCGAGCTTTCCATGGCCGTAGGATTGGGGGCATAGGTTGGGGACGGCATTGTGGATTGCACGGAGTGATGCGTGTTCGCCTTGCTCTTCTTTTAGCTAGGGACCTCTAGGGATTGTTTTGGAAATGGTTGTTTTTTACCTTCAAACATGATGGAGGCTTCTTTGCCTTTGCCTGTCTTCATGAAGAATTGCTTTTCTGTGCCATTGTCGAGTTTGGTTGTGATTTTGGATGTTGATGCGAAACTTGATCCCGCACCAGCACTGGAAAGTGTGGTTGCGTTTGGGTCCAAGGAGAGGAGTTTGGCGATGGCTGAGTCAATGGTCATTTTGTTGGTTTTACTGAAAATAGAGGATATTCTTCTGCTACTAGAAAGCATGAAAAGTCGAAGCGACAAAGCAAGAGGTTCTCTCCAGCAAGGTGTTTTTTGGCATTTATCAATGACATCAAGGCCGATCATCCAAGTCGAGGGTCACGTTGCCAACCCAGAAAGGCACACCAAATGAACTACTAAACATAGCTCCTACAACAACCCAAAGCATCTCTGCTCGACAAACGCCGTCGATACAAATTCTTCGTCGTCAGTCAGACGCAGAATCGCAGACCGAATCAAGGAAGGTTGGCTAAACCCCACGTGAGCAGTGACAGCAAGGTGCACAGGCCGCCAAGGTGTTTGTGATCGACCTCGACTTCACCTAGTCAACCCATAGCATGTCCATCAATAAACGACTTGGGAGGAGATGGCTGGGAGACCAGGCTCAGAAAGGCAGATGTATGGCTCCAAGTCTGGCGGCTGCGCGCACGAGTGGTCAAACAAGGTAGGTGGGTACGTGAAGAGCGTGTTGCGGCATGGTTGGTAGAAAGTGGGTTTCCTACCAGCCTCCTCCTCGGCATCCGGCCACCATGTAAAATCGAGCATAACCATGAAAGCAAAGAAAAAGAATGCGGTCGCTCCACCCGTTGTATATCGAACCCTTTGCACGTTTTGTTATCTCTGACAGCAGTTTTTGTCGTTTCAAGCGTTTCTTTGCCGTTTGATCGTTCGCAGCAATGAGTCGGTCATTGGAATCTCTACATCTCAAGCAGACAAATGGTAAGAGTGACCGAGTGCTACTTGTAATGCATTTTATCTGATTTCCAGCCAGTCTCGCAACCACGCCTGGAACGAACACATTCAGAACGCTCATTCACAGCATCAGAAGACTTCTATTCGCTTTCTTCTAGATCATCCAATCGCTCAGATAGCCGAGTCTCACAGTCACGACCATACGCACCACCACGAACACACTCACGTTCGATCCGCAGGATTGAGAGCCCGGCATCTCCAGGGTCCCCAATATCCCCAGATTTTCCTTATCCCTCACGCCAAAGCTATGAAGGCATTGCTCGACCAGTCTTGATTCGTCAGGTGTCGAAGCCATCGTCAAGGCCTACTCGGAGTATGAGAGGCCATGGTGTGAGAAGACGCGACCTGGCTCCCACGGAGATTTCTGTACCTCCAATTCCTCCTCGCAGAGGCTCGCCCATCAAGAGAAAGCCTGTGCCTAGTACAGTTTACGAGAGTCCGTCTCGACTGGAGCCGATTCGAATTCCCCAGGCTGCTTTGGGTTCCGCTTCCATGCAGATTGCCCGTCAATACGACCCACCGACACCTGAGGCCGACACACCCTACGTTCGCTTCGCCATCGACCAGATCACAAGAGATGAGGATGAAATCGAAGGCAAGCCCTGGCTTGGTCCCGAATTCGGTAACGATTACGACGAAGGCCCGATACCCCTCGAGCAAGAATATCCCCCAGTACCTGATATGCCCTTTGACGATATTACACCGATTCCCATACCTCCAAGGAGCCCAAAACGCAAGAGCAGTCAGATCCCGCCCCAGCACCCATTACAAGAACAGTTGAATCTGTTCACGCCGTTCGAACCTTCTGCCGACTCTTTCTACACCCCTCTGACCGCTTTACCTCCCATACTTCGACCAGTGCGCCTCGGTATTTTCATATCACTCGTAGCGCTATATCTGATTGCCCTCGTCTTCACTGCCATTTGGTCTCGTGTGCGCATTGGCCTGTGCAACTATGGAACTTTCGGTGATGGTAAATACTTTGTTTTCCAGTACCTGCCTACCCTCCTGGGCATGGTTCTGCTTCTTTGGCTGTTCGAGATTGAGAAAGCAGTCTACAGAGTTGCGCCATTCATCGCGCTGGCATCCAAGAACTCGACGCTTCGTGGACATGGAAGCTCATTGCCTATGTTCCCCTCAGGTTTCGCACTGCCTCCTCTCACTCACTTGAGAGCAGGTCAGCGAGCCATTGGTGCCTTCCTCGTCACCTCATGGCTTACACTCTTCACTATCCCTCTGCTGGCCTCTTCCTTCAATGTCTACTTCCGTGGCACTCCTGGTCGATGGGTCTGGCTTGCGACCCAAGGAGCCATCTGGACTGTGATTGCGCTATACATCATCTTGGTCACTGCTTCAATCACACTGTGGCTGTTTCTGCATCGTAGAGGGACCGGACTCAAGTGGGATGTGCGCACGTTGGCTGACTTGATCGTCATTACCGAGCGTAGCAACATTCTCGACCACTTTGCTGACATCGGTGTTCATGTCAACAAGTACGAACTCTGGGGCCACAGTGCTGAAAGACAAGACAGATTGGGCTACTTCAACACCGCTTACAATCCCAACGACGTCTTTCATACTCTTGGTGCACCGAACAGACCTGCAAGGCCATACAGTGCTGACGAAAGCATCCTCAATGAGAAACTTCTGAGCCAAACCACTGGCTACTCGAACATCAATAATGCTGGATATGATCGGCCCTACAGCTATGGGTCTACCGGTACTCATAACACCACCGATCTCGTCTTGCAACCGGACAACACTGACAATTATTTGCCTTGGTTCCTCCGTGCCGGCTTTACCTTGATCTGGTTCGTCTTCGCCCTTTGCTTGCTTCTTGCATTCTTGGTGGTGTCATACCTTCCCACAACCGCTCTCAATACTGGATTCCTGCCGGACCTCCCAGAGGCTGTCAACAGACTTGGCTTCTCCTCGTCAAACTTCTTGTACTCATTCGTGCCTTCCCTGCTTGGTCTCTTGTGTCTCCTCGTCTGGCAACCCATCGATCTTGCCTTCCGCCGCTTACAGCCGTATGCCGCCATGTCCTCGCCTGGTGGCTGTCTCGCAGAGAAGAGTCTTCTCTTGTCTTACGCTTCCGATGCGCCCTTTGTTGTCACACTCAAGGCAGCAGTCAACGGTCACATTCGTGTCGCTCTGCTCAGCCTTATAACAATCATCGCAGCACTTCTTCCTATCCTCGCTGGTGGTGTCTTCTGGAACCAATTCTACATTGCCCAGCAGCGAGTCCGTGTCAGCGCACACATGTCAGCCTTTTACCCACTGACAGTCTTCCTCGTCATCTATGCACTGGCATACGCCCTCGTCTTCGCAGGCCACAAGCGCGCACTCCCCAACCGCGGCATCACTCTCGCCGACCAAATCTCGCTCTTACATCAAAGCCGCTTGCTCAACGATGCCGCCTTCCAAGCCCCTGCCACAAAGACCGCCTTGGTTACCCGTCTGCTCTCTGCTCCTGTCGGCGAGCGCAACAGCTACCACGATAACCCAGACCTCGAAGGCGCTGTCACAGGCAGCAAAATCTCCATCGCGGACTCTCTGCGCGGCTTTGGTCGCGCTAGAGCCGATGCCACGACGACTGTCGGAAGCTCCGAGCTGCCTCGCTATGGATACGGCAAGTACTTTGGTCGTGACGGCAAGCGACACATTGGGGTGGACCGTGTGGGTAGACCTGGTGTACCTGATATGGTCATCAGAATGTGATTTTTTGATCGTCAAGGTTTTTTTTTGTTTCTCGTGCTGCGGTTTAGCGATGCGTTTTGGTTGGCTTTTTTTGGGTTACGAGTGTACATGATGTTCCTGGAAGAAATCACGACTGGTAGTATATATAATCTATAATATGTAATAACTTGAGCAATTGCAGCAATAACTCCTGAATTATGAACAATCAGCCCTCTGGGAACAATGATCAGTGATTCAAGCGAAGAAGGCAAGGCATAGGAAGAGACATCACCTTCCTCACGAAGCAGCAAACGGAACAAGTAAAAAGTCCAAGATCGGATATTCAAAACAAAATGCGCTACAATTACAAAAAACCAACCTCATCAAAACACTCCTTCATATAATTACAAAAAAAACCTCCACTTTCCTCTATTACTTCAACGGCAAAATCCCACTCCACCGCATACTCGAGCTCAAAAACTCTTCATTCAACTCTTCCAGCTGTTTAGCCTGCAACCTCAAACTCGCCAACGTACCTTCAATCGTCTTTTTCTTCTTTTGCTCTCCCTGCCTCTCACCAGTAAAAAACACATCGTCGTCGTCCGTTAACCCCACCTCAAACACCGCATCAGCCCTTTCGTCCAAAGCGGCAGTAAAGTTTGCGAGTTTGGATTGCAGAGAGGCTTTTTCGTTGTTTGCGGCGCGGAGCTGCAGAGTCAGGGTTGAGATTGTGGATTGGAGGTTTGTGCGTTCGTGGAAGGTTTCTTTGCGCGAGGATTCGAGGGCGGCTTCTAGGTGGGCGAGTTGGGAGGTTAGGGCTGAGTTGGAGTAGGTTGTTGTTGCGCTGGGTGGTTGGGTGTCGGCTGATGGAGGAGCCTCTCCAGTGGGGACCTCGACGGTCAGGGGTCTTGATGGTGAGGTTGAAGTGTCGCCGATTTGGGAGTCGAGGTGTGTAAAGTCCATTTCGTAGGAGCCGTCGTCGGAGTCGGCGTCTGAGTCTGCAGGTAGAGAGGTTTGTGTTGTGTCTGCCTCGTCGAATTGGGGCGCTTGCTCGTCTTGTGTCTCCATTGGTGTAATGAACTCTTCGAAACGAGTCCCTTCCTCGAGAGCACCTGGTGTGGCTTCTGCCTGTACACCACGCTCCTCTACCGCTCCGCGCTCTGAAGTCTCGCCATTAATGGCAGGACTCTGCGCTGCTGTGTCGGCAGCTCTCAATCTCTGGACTTGTTGCTTCAAGGAGTTCAACTCCTCTCGCAATGAGTCGATGGCATCGTCTCGTCTCTTCAGCTCGGTGTAGTGTCTGGCATTCAGTGCATCGACCGAGAAATTCTTGGACTTTTCGAATTCAGCGGCTTGGTTGAAGAGATTCTCCTCGTGTTCACGAATGAGCTCACGGCGACGCTCTTCTGCTTGTTCGAGCTTCGCCTCCGTCTCGCTGCGATGGGTCTCGAGGACTTCCTCATGTTGGCGCACGAGCTCACGGTGTCTAGTTTCGAATTCCGAGACACGAGCATCGTAGTCGGCTCGAAGCGAGTGGAGTTTCTTCTCAGCATCAAGAGGAGAGGTTGGCGTGGCAGGTGAGCGTTCGTGTTGACCTTGCAACTCGTCCAACTTCTGCATCAGTTCAAACTTCTCGTCGGTGGTTGTTGCGAGCTCGTCCCTCAACTCAGCAACTTGAGCATGCATCTTTGATTTCAGCGATTCGACTTCTTCCACGTACGTCCGTTCTGTCTCAGCGAAAGTGATTTCCAACTCACGCTTCTCCTGTAACAAGGCTTGACGGAATGTGTCAGGCGATCTAGTGTCAGGCTCTCTCTGTATACCGGCAAGCTCCCAAGTATGGGCTTCCTGGATACTGCGAAGCTCCTCGATGTGTTTGTCATGAAGTTCCTTCTCGATCTTGGCAATTGCCGCGGCATGATCGGTATCCTTGTTGCCACCATCTGTAGTCAAAACATCGATCGACTTGTGCAGATCTTCAAGCTCAGCTGTCGAGTCCGCCAGAGTACGTGCGAAATCAGCAGCTTCTTGCTGTGCCTTCTCAAAGGCCGCGCGATGCTGCTCAATCTCGGCGTTCTTAGCCTGGAGTGTCTCTTCGTACTCAGCATGGACATATTGGATATGTTGTTCAAGCTCTGTCCCAGCACTTTGAGCACTTTGCAATGCGCTGATCTCGATCTGCGATTCTGTAAGAGAGGTTTTGATGACCTCTGTTTCAGCTTGTGCTTTGTCCAAAGCTTGAACCTGGTGATCAAGCTGATTCTTCAGAACGACAATTTCTTCATCGCGTGATGATCGGAGCTCTGTGAGCTCTGCCTGTTTCTCGGCTGTCTTCCTTTGAGCACTTTCCAGAGATACATTGAGGCTGAAAATCTCGTCGCCCTTAATGTTGAGTTGATCTTGTAATCGCTCAGCCTCGACATAAGACTTTTGCAAGCGCTCATTCGTCGAACCAAGCAGATCGCCCAACTCGGCATAGTCTGCCTGCGACCTCTCATACGATTCGCGCAGGTCGTCAAACTCATTCTGCTTGTTCCTGATTTGGTGTTCCAGCTGAGCCAGCTGTTCTTCGAACTGTGTTTCCATATCGCTCATGGCCGTGCGTGCTTGTTGAAGATTCGATGAGGCTAACTCTCCTCGCTCAACAGCTTCGCGAAGCTTGCGAATCTCTGAGTCTCGACTGCGCATTGCTTGATCGTTCTCGGTCCTTAGCTTCTTCATCTGACGCTCCAGGTCAGATATGGCAAAGTTGTTTTCGCGCAAAGATTGCAACTCAGCCAGTGCCTCTCTCGAGCCTGTCTGTGATTGCTCAAGAGCAGCCCATAGATCGTTGATCTCTGCATTTCTCCTCTGGAGAGCATTTTCGCTTTCCGTTCTCTCACGCTGGATCTGAGCTAGCAATTCTTCTGTGCCATCCTTGGACTTCTGCAGACCGTCGAACGAAGCGCGGGTTTCGTGAAGAGATTTACGAGTAGAAGAGGCCTCACTCCGGACATTATCGAGAGTTTCGCGTAGTATCGAGAGCTCGTTGTCCTTAGACTCAATGATCTTCTCGGTATCCGAGGCTTTGCTACGAGCCCAGTCGAGTGCCTCTTGAGCTTCTGTAAGAGCGAGGTGCTTGGTCTCGAGAGTCGTTGCATGGTTTGACTGGGCGTGTTGAATTTGGCTTTTCAGATCCAAGATTGTCTGCTCATGAGCGGCAATCTTTGCTTCAAGTTCCTTGTCCATCTCGCTCTTCGCAGATTCGAGAGTCTCGACTTGCCCTTGCAATTGATCAATCGAGGATTGTAGATTCTTCACCTCAGTGTCATGCTCGTTGACAGGATTCGCGTTGTCGGATGCGGTGGTCTGGGCCTTCTCTAGAAGCTCGTTCAGCTCCCTTAGCTGCTGATTTTTATCACTCAGGACGCTCTCATGGTCAATATGAGCTTGTTGCATCTGATCCTCGAGGCTTGAGACAGTTTGCTCGAGAGCCGCAGTCTTTTCCTCAAGAGTCTTGGTTAAGACATTTTTCTCCGATTCCAAAGTCGCAACTTGTTCTCGCAACTCGTCAATGATGATCGACGGAGCCTGTGACTCGCTCTCACCATTATGGAGCATAGTCGCTTGGTCCAAAACAACGGTCTTCGCCTCGAGAGCCTTGGTCAGGTCTTCCTTGGCCTGCTCAAGAGTTGCAACCTGAGTCTGGAATCTGCTGACCACGATTTGCAAATCCTTCATTTCGCCCTCGTGGCTTTGAATTGAGTCCATCTCGCGAGCATCATCCAAGCTATGGCGTATATCAGTCAAAGACTTCTCGGCGTCCATTGCCTTAGTCTCGGCTAGAACAAGGCTACCGCGCAATTTGGAGAGTTCATCGTCCTTAGTCTTAAGTAGAATTTGAAGTTCAGATATTGACTTCTGATGTTGCTCTTCCAACTTGGACATGTCGTTTTGATGAGCAGCGAAATCATCATCGGCAGGCTTTTGCCGAGCTTCTTCGAGCTGAGTTTGCAAGTCAGACAGACGGGTTTCTCTGACCTTCAGAACATCCTCATGCTCAGAGCGGGCCGCTTGTAGCTGTTGTTCCAGCTCAGAAACATTCTGCTTCAAAGCGGCCACTTCGTCAGTGCTCGCCATTGTCTTCTGGGCCTGTTCCAGATTTGCATTTGCGTCGGATAGAGCCTTCTCTGTTTCTGCTGAAGTTGCCTGTGTTTCCTCGAGCTTTACCATTAGGTCAGAAAGCTTGGTATCCTTATCTTTAAGAACATCCTCATGCTGAGAGTGCACATCTCGGACTTGCTCCTCCAACACAGACATTCCCTGCTTGAGAGTGGCAATCTCATCGGCAAAAGACTTTTCGGCATCTGCTGACTTTGTTCGAGCTTCTTCGAGACTGTTCCGGGAAGCAACAAGCTCATCTTCTGTGCTTTTCAGAGCAATCGCATGCTCAGAGCGTAGGTTGACCAACTGCTCTTCATGCTGAGAGGTAGTTTGTTCAAGCTTAGTCTTCTGATCTAGCACAGCACTCGAAGCATCAGTCTTTGACTGCTCAAGAGCATTTTGAGCTTGCTCAAGATTGGCCAGTAATACAGAGAGTTCCTCGTCTTTGACCTTCAGAGCACTTTCACTATCAGAGCGAATCTCCTGGAGCTGCTCTTCCAGGCTAGCTATCGTATATTTGAGTGCAGTAGTCTTCCCTCTCAAGGTGTTTGCGGAGTCGTTCTTGGCTTCCTCAAGCGTTGCTCGAGTCTGGTTGAGGTTGGTACGCAACTCTGAAAGCTCATCCTCCTTAGCCTTGACTAGAGATTCATTCTCGGATCGCAAGTTCTGGACTTGTTCCTCGAGCTCGGACAATGTATGGCGAAGTGCAGTAGCTTCCTCATTAAGAGTGTGAGTAGACTCGTCCTTGGCTTGCTCCAGAGTCGTGACTTGGGATTGCAGTCCAGTTATCACACCTTCCATGGCCTTTACTTGAGATTCGTGTGTGACCTTGCTGTCTTCAGCGTCATGCGTCAGAGATTGAATCTTCGACTGCAATGCATCGATGGTTCCCGTCAGACTTTTGAGCTCTGCCTCTTTCGTGCTCGACGCCTCCTGCTCGCGAGATTTGAGCGTTGCGACCTCTTCCTGAACAGACTTGATGGTCTCCTTGAGTTTGTCGCTCTCAGCGTCAGAAGCTGCCTGTGCATCTTGAAGATTCTGCTGCAGTTCCGAGTTTCGAGATTGTAGGCCTTCGATAATGGCACTGTGATCCCGGGATTCTTGTTCTCGTTCCTGCATCATTTGCTCCTTTGCTTTCTGAAACTCGGAGACCTCGGCCTGCAAATTTTCGACGAGACTGTTCAGCTCGGAAGTCTTGTCGTTATGCTCGTTCTCGGCATTTGTCCTTGCTTCGTGGAGCTTCTCCATCTCTGTTTGGAGCTTCTCCACGATTTTTGATTTGTCGTTACCTTCGCGTTGCGACTCTTCAAATTCACGCTTGAGACTTTCCAAGAGACTGCTAGATGCTTCCGCTTCTTCCGATCGCTGTCTGGCTTCTTGCTCATGGAGCACATGCAAGGTCTCCAATTGGCTGTGCAGGTCTTCCAGTACACGCCCGCTTTCAGCAGTCTTTTCCTCTGCGCGAGTAATCTCGGTAGCATGTTGTCGCTTAGCTTCTTCGATTTCCTGACGCAATTGATGCAAAGCCTTTTCAGCACTCTGCAGCGCTTCACTTTTCTCGGTCTTATCGTTCGCATGCTCTTCACGAAGAGCTTCCAGTTCTTGTTGTAGCGCTTCACTGGCTCTTTTGGTTTCGTCTGCAGCAAGTCTGACGTTCTCCCGCTCCTCCTGATGAGCCTGATGGAGAGATGCCAATTCCTCTTGGAGCTTGCTGACGAGTTCGTTTGCTTGAGTGCTTTCCGCGGTGAGTCGTTCTTTGTCCTGCGTCGATGTCCTGCGCATTTCGGTGAGCTCTGCTTCAAGCTTCTTTCGCACACTGTGGATCTCTTTACGCTCCTTCTCCTGCTTCGCGGCATCCAGGTCCAGCTGTTCTTGGACACGGTCAATCTCAGATTCCAGATCCTTGATAACCTGGACCAATTGCTCACTGTCTTGTTCCTTGTTCTGAATGCTTTCCCGCAGTCTCTTTTCCTGCTTTGATGCAGCAGACTTGCTTTCTTCCAAAGCAGCTTGCACAGATGCAATCTTATCCTCCACACCAGCGAGCCTGGATGATGCCTTCTTCTGCATGTCGAGTTCAGCACGGAGTTCGGAAAGTTGGGCTTCGTGTTCGGACTTGAGAAGATCGACGTCGTTAACGGAAAGTTCAGATACCTTGGTTGCATTGGATTCCAGCTCCGATCTCAAGGCCTCCAGTTCCTTGGCATGTGTCTCCTTCAATTTGACGGTTGATGCTGCTCGCTTCTTCTGCTTCTGCAACTGTGTTCTTAGCTCCGAAAGTTCGTTCTCATGCTCTGCCTTGAGTTTGTCGACCTCAGATGTGTCTGAACGTAACTCCTCGAGCTCTTTCTGCACAGAAGCGGCGCGTTCGGTTTGCTCATCCAACCTCGACTTGAGACCAGTCAATTCAACCTCGTGAGCTGCTTTCAATTGGTCGACCGCCGAAGCATCCTTCGAGAAAGCATCAAGTTGAGATCTGAGCTTGCTAATGTCCTCTAATTGTTTAACACTCAATCCTTCGTTCGTGTCAGCTCTCTGTTTATGATCTTCGAGCTGAGATCTCAGGTTTGCGATTTCGGCATCGTGTGTTTCTTTGAGCTTGCTTATTGTCGCAGTGTCTTCTACCTGGTCATCCAACTCTGATCGTAATTGGTCAAGCTCTCTAGCGTGATTGGCCTTCAGCTTATCAATAGAGGCGGCGCGTTTTCGCTGCGCTTCGAGTTGTGATTCGATCTCCTTCATCTCGTTGATATGATCATTGCGCAGACTTTCGGTGGTTGAGGCGTGTTCAGCCATCAGCTCCTGCAGCTCCTTGGCATGTGTGTTCTTCAGGTCTTTTAAAGTGGTCGACGTTTTCCTCAGCTCCTTGGATTCGGCCTCGAGTTTGGCATGTGCAGCTGCAAGGGTCTTTGTATGCTCGGCTTTCATCGAGTCCATCTGGTCGAGTTCGGCTCTCAGACCACGCATTTCGGTAGCATGTTCTTCCTCGGTAGCGCGTCTTTGTCTTTCATAATCGCCTCTGATGCCCTGAACCTCCTCCAAGTGTGTGGCTTCCATCTCTTCCATCTCGGCCACAGTGAAAGTGCCGGCCCATGTGTCTGGTTTTGAGGGACTTCTGGGACGTTGTAGCCTCTCGACTTCAGCCTTGAGCTCTGCAATTTCCTCTTTCATGGCCTCTCTCACATTGGCTTCACGAAGCAGATCGCCCATGATGCGCATGTCTCGCAACTTCTGTTCCTGGGTCTCGGGAGCAGTCGAAGGACGGCCAACGGTAGCAGATTGTGAACGGGCGTGGCTTTTTTGCTTCATCTGGTCGGTATCGGCATCAGAGACTGCGGAGAACTTGCGCAACTTGGGTGGGGACTTGAACATGGGTCCTAGTGGAGAGGGCGGTCGATCGGACGAGGATTTCAAATCGCTGGTCATTGTCAGTTCTGGACAGGATGGGTCGACAGGAACGAATGTGGACGTACCTCGAGAGTTTGACGGGACTGGACAATGTGGGTTTCTCCGTCTTTCCTAGCGACGATCTCACCGCCAGTTTCCTCGGAGTAGTCACGGGGGCTTTAGGGGCGGTAGTTGTTGCTTTGGGAGCAGTCGACGGGGTCTTGGGAGTACTCGGGTTGACAATGGCAGCCAGTCTCGGTGTGCGGTTGATTGTGGTAGGAGTCGCGGTGGCACGAGGGGTCGAATTCAGAGGGGCCCTCGGAGTGGGCCTGCTGGCTGCGGTAGGAGTTCGAGTGGCAGGGGATGATGTAGTGCTCAGTCGTGATGAAGGTCGGGTGGTAGTAGGGACACCGTTCATAGATGACATGCGCCTCGATACACCATTGAGAGTCGGTCTCTTGTTCTCTTCGACACTGGCCATGCGCAAGGGCTGTCGGGCTGCCGTCGCTGCGGTGCTACTTGTCGCAGACCTGACAGATGCGCTGCTTCCTGGTCGGGCTGCTGACGACAGCGTAGGACCTCTGGCTGATGAACTGCCCAATCTCGCCAGAGGAGGACGCGTCCTGTCGGCGCTCCCTCCTGCTGGTGTGCGACCAGACATGTCGAGACTCCTGTAATTTCTTGGGCGTCGGGCTTGTTGTAGTATGTGCCTCTCAGCACTCCGGGCTGCGCATGGTCGTGTCAGAGATGTGCAACGATGGCGAGGAGAAAAGGAGAATCACCAGGCTTCAGCTGCTAACCGCGGCAGGGCCATGCACAGTGACGGTGCAGTACAAGGAAGTCTGAAACTCTGTTTACTGCAGTACCAACCAAAAGCTTCATGGCGTGGAAATCAGGGTTCAACCGCCCGACCCGCGACTGCCAAACCGTCCGTTTGGCAACTCTCGTCGGACTTGCTTCCTTGGAACCATTTCCACTTCACTTGCACAACTATGACATTGGAACTTGAGCAACCCTTGTCTAAATCAACAATCGTACTTTTGAACATTTCCGCAAGCTATGCAAAACTAAAAAAACAAGAAAAAAGAGCTCTATGCTCGGGGTATCCTCTGGTGCGTGACAACGTAGCTTCTCAGACTTCTCTCAAAACATCTCCACTACATGTCGCTTTCTATTGCGACTGGAGGTACTGCGCCAACTGCATCACCTTTTGGCGCGTCTCGTCGCTGAGCTGCTCCTCAGGAGGGCTCAGCACCTTTTGCAGCACTGGCAAGATGGAGCCGGTAAGGCCTTGAATGACAGTGTTCTGCTGCTGGTAGAGGGCAACGATCATCTCGAAGACGGCCTCGTTCTCCTCGTAATCCTCTCTGAGGGGGAGAAGCTGGATCAGCACGGGGAGGACGTCACCAAGAGGCACGTTGTTGGGGTGTCTCTTGATCATGCGAGCGACACAGCCGGCAGAGTTGTCGAGAAGACGGGCCTCCTGCTGTTGGTGCAACAGAGGCTCGAGCTTGCCGAGGATGGTGTTGTACTGGCCAGTAATCTGGTTCTCGTCGGTGCTCTTCTCGCAAAGGAGACCAGTACCGTAGGCAGCGTTGCTACGGACTTCCGGGTCCTCGTCTCCGAGGCGCTTGAGCAGCAACTTCATCAGACTGGCGGTGTAGGGAGTGACGGAAGCACCCATGTTACCAACGGCCTCGGCAATGGTACCGACGGCAGCGCTGCGCTCGTACTTCTCTTGTCCGCTGACGTACTTGACAACGGGTTTCTCGAAGATTTGCCAGAGCTCACCGAAGGACTCGCCGAGGGCGGCAGCCAGGCAGGTGATGACCTCCATGGCAGTCTCGATGACCAGCCAGTCGTACTCGGATGACTCCAACTCGACGTCGAACTCGTCCTCGCCGTCAAGGTCCTGCTGGCAGATGTGTCTCTTTTGCAAGATCGAGAGGATCATCTCGACAATCTGCTGAACGGGGGAAGCGGCGTTCTCGCCAATGTTGGCGGTAAGGATGGCGGGTCCGCAGAGCTTGAGGGTGGCGGCGAGGTTGCGGTGGATATCGGTGACGGTACCACTATTCAAACAAGGTCAGCCTTGAATTCTATAATCGTAGAACATTCATGGTTGAAGAAGAGGTGATCAAAAGATCGAATCAGGAACAGAATCGCGTTCGCATCAAGTGCACATTTGTGCATCAAAGTGAGCTGGGTGTAACGAAGAGTGGTCATCATAGAAAGAAGGTGCGCTGGAGAAGAAAAAATGTTAGATACGTACCGGTCGACTTCGTCCTGCCAGAGAGCAAGGGTGGCAGTCATGATCAGGCTGCTGAGCTTCATCAGGTCCTCAGTGGCCTGGACCTTGAGGGGAAGGCCAGATTGCCACTTGGCCATGCCGTTCTCCTCAGCCATGGCCCAGAGAGAGGCGTAACCTCTCCAGAGAGTGCCAATGGCAGATCTGCGAACACCCTCGAAAGTGTGGTCGACGAGGCCGAGGACGGCCTCAACGCACTGCTGGAAGTAGGGAAGGAAGTGGCCGCGGGTGTGGGTGAGGACATCACCGATAACCTCAACAGCGATCTCCTTCTCCATGGCAACAGCAGTGACAGCGCCAAGGTCATCCCAGTCGTCCTCATCTTCGTCATCGACATCAATGGTGGTGTCGTCGTCATCAGCACTCATGTCTGCGACCTTGACCTTCTTGCCAGCGATGGTGATCTCCTGGCCGAGAAGCTCTCTGGCCTCCTCGCCAAGGGTGATACCATCCTCGCTCTCGTCCTGCTGGAGGCACTCGATCAGGCCCTTGACAACGCCAGCGAGGTAAGGGGCGAACTTGTCATCGTAGACCTTGGACATGGTGCTCCAGAGAATGTAGCTGGTCTCGCGGAGTCTGGGGTGGTCGAGGTGCAGAGCCTCCTCGGAAGCCTGCATAAGAGGAGTAACGTAGGGCTGGAAGGCATCGGCACCAACGGCGGAGGCAATCTTGCCGAGCGAGTCGCAGACAACACCACGAAGCTCGAGCTCGTCCTCGGAGTCCTTGAGAGAGACGAATTGGCCGAGAGTTTGCATGGTACCCTCGAAGTAAGGCATGAAAGCCGACTCGCTGGCAGAAGCGATGGAACCAGTGGCACCAATGGCCGAGATCTGAACCTTGACGTCGGGGTGCTGGAAAAGGGGGCTGAGTCTGGGAATCAGCTCACCAACATACTTGGAAGCGTCCTCCTTGTCAAGACCCTCAATCATCGAATCAATGGCCATGCAGCTCTGCTTGATGATGGACAGGTTCTCGTCACCAGCAGGTCCGTTCAACTGCTGCATAGCAAGGTCGAAGTTCTTGACAAGAGCGGGAATCAGACGGGCGTGCTCCTTGCCCATCTCCTCGGCGAGGTCATCAGCAAGTCTGGCGACGCCGTTGAGGGCAGCCGAACGGACGCGGACCTCGGGGTCCTCAAGCAAGTGGAGGACCATGGGGAGAATCTCAGAGAGCTGAGTGCTGATAAAGTCAGGAGCACCCTCAACGCACATACCCAGAGCGAGAATTCCAGCACGACGGTAGTCGGCGTTGGGGTTCTGAACAAAGGGACCAATGGCGCGGAGAAGAGGGACAGCGACTTGGCTGGGAGGGAGGTTCTCGGAGAGAATGTCGAGCAGACCAAGAGCAGAGCGGGCAGGAGTGATGTCCTCGTCCTCGGCGGAAAGCTCACCGAGCTCGGTGACAATTTGGAGAGAGGTGGTTGTGAGTTGCTCACCGATGCGCAGGCCCTGGACCTTGAGCTTGCGGTATCTGACGGCCTGCATGAGGAAGGACAGAGCCTGAGAACGCGAGTCGTCGTCGACGTTGGTGTTGGCAGAAAGCTGCATCATGAACTGCATGAGGTCGCCAAAGTGGGCGTTCAAGAAAGCAGACTCGTAGCTGAGAAGCTTGTTGAAGACCTCGAATGCCTGCATGGCGCGGTCCTCCTCACCGTCATCGACAGCCTGCTGCAGAACGCGGACCATGTGGGGGATGGTGTCCTGGAAAGCCTTGAGTGACTGGGGGTCCTCGTCGGTGTCGAGAACCATGCAGATCTCGGAGAGAGCAAGCATTGTGTTGATTCTGACTTCGGCGTTCTCGGGGTCCTGGATGGTCTTTGTGAAGAGCTGGAGCATGGCGCCCATGTTCTCCTGGAACATGTCGGGCATGGTCTCGAGGAGTGTGTAGATGATGTAGACACCAACCTCGCGGTGGCTGGCGGTCTGGCTGGTCGAGGCATTCTGGAGGAAGTCGGGGAGATCAGACCATTGGCCGTCGGCAAGGTCAATCTGGGCGATCGAGGCAATAACTCGGGCCTTTGAGTGACGGGCAAGCGACTGCTCCTCGCTGAGGGTGGACTGCAAGAGCTGCTCGCGGATCTGGGGCTTCTGGTCGTTGGGGAGGTCGAGCCAGTGCTTCTTGACGAGCTTGCGGGACTCGATAGCAGCCAGTTGGCGAAGGTTGGGGCTCTGGTGCGAGACCAGGATGTGAAGCAACGCGGTGAGCGAGGCAGGGTTGCCGTAGTATGTCTTGTTCAAGGTGGCAGTTGCCGACTTGACACGCTCAGTGTCGGCTGTTGCAGTCGGTCAGGCTCGAAAACAAGTGGCTCGCCAAAGTCATCAACTTACGTTGCATCAGACTCTCGAGGAGTCCAACGAACTGCTGCTCATCCATGATTTAGGTATATGGGGTATAAAAAGGAAAGAAAAAAGCACAACACAACAAAGGCAGAGAGATTTGCCTTTGGGAGAGGAGGTCGAGGGGAAAAGCGCTGCGATTGCAACTCGAGTTGTATTTTTTTGTCTGTCAGGAGGTCCGAGCTCAGGGTCCAACTTCTTCGAAATGTTCCGACCGCCGACTTTGTCCTCTCCTTGAACAAACATGCTAACTTACTCATTGTCTCGTCACAATCTTTATCGGAAAGAAAGTGTTCCTTGCTCATCTGATTACATTGAATTGCCAAAGCCAAAACATACAAGCGATAGTTCATCACACGTTCATCATCGACCCAAAAGCATCATGTCTTGCGAGTCCTGCTCTACTCAAGGCAAATCGTCCAGCTTTCGTGCCTCTGCCTTGATCTCGGTGCTGAACTGAATGCCAGCATCGTCGTTGTAGCCGACAGACTGGTTCATGGACTCCAATCTGCCGGTCGTGTCGAGAATCAGCTGTTGGGCCAGCATTGATCTCATTGAAATGTCCTGAACTTCGGTCAGTATTGTTCATTGGTCATAGATTGGCACCTCGAGACATACCATCCAAGCTTCGCCGCCTGGGTTCTTAGGGTTGACAGTTGCTATGAGCATCTGGAAGGACCGAGTGACAAAGTCCCACCTGTGCATCAATGTCAGCATGCCGAACAGAATGCGAGTAAGTCGTGCCTTACATAAAATACACCTTGTTCTTGCTGTTTGCAGGTGTAGAGAAGGTCTGCTCTCGGTTTGGATCCATGGCAGCATCATTGATCAACATTCTCATGAGGTTTTGATGAGTGATGAACAGGTGCTTGAATTTGGGATCAGCATCCTGAGGACAATTCCTCTCGAGGAAGAACTCGGTAAAGGGACCACGCTTGGTTGTCTCTGGGTTTGGAGAAATGTACACTGGCTGGGCTGGCATTTTTGCTGTATGAATATGGTGTTTGAGGATTGACTCGTATGGACGTTGCGACTCTTCACGAAGCTCTCAAAGTGTTTCAAGGCAGCGACCCGGGAGCGCGTCTCGGCGTGACATCATTTGCTTTTCGCGTTTCGCGCCCGGATCTCTCTCCACGTTTCCAACTTTCGCTCGATCTGCGAAAGACGTTCTCTCGCTGACTCGATTGTTCCTGCTGATCTCCTTCCTCTGCGACAGAGCAAACGATCTAGGATGATATGTTTGCTATGCTCAACGGTATAGGCTGGCTAGCAAACGTAGCTGCCCGAGGTGTCATTCGCAGACGTTCGAATTTGGCATCTTGTGGAGAGACATTCACCAGCTAAAGTTCCTCGGAGTCTTTGAGAACGTAAACTTTCGCACATGACTTCACCGATCAAACGTCTACCAGAATGTAGGCAAGTAGGTAGGAGGCTTGTGTTAGCCTATTTGAGATTCAAGACTTCTCTCGTCCTCGATCGTCTGCCTTTGCGACTTTACCTTTCCCAATCTTGTCCCTTGCGCCTCCAGCACGTACACCACAGGCTCATCATCGCGCATACCACACAATCGTAATGGGTTTCCGTTCGCTGCTGAAGAGGGCTCTGACCGAGAATGATAATGACAAGTTCTACAAAGTCGAGATTGGCCAGGTCTTCTTGGATCGGTACAGAGTAGAGACCCATCTAGGTTCTGGCAGATACGCTTCTGTTTGGCTGGTCATCGACAGCACGTCAGTCTCCCGTTTGTCACAGATTGGGACCAGTATTGACAGTGGACAGAAACGGCGAACATGCCGCCCTCAAGATCCTCAACAGTGACTTCTACAACGGCACACACCAGATATTCGAGTTGGAGGTGATGACCAAGGTCACCGCTGTCTCTAATCACTCCACGCATCCTGGCCGAAATCATGTCACATACTTGAAGAACCACTTTGAAATCGAAGGACCCACTGGCAAGCACGTTTGCATGGTGATGCCCCTTCTGGGCGACAGCATCGCCGAGAAAGCCACGACCGGACATGTCATGCGCATACCTCCCCCGACAGTCAGAAACATCGCAAAGCAGATGCTCGAAGCACTGGACTTTCTACACAGCGAGTGCGGCATCATCCATACCGACCTTCAACCCTCAAACATACTCAAGGACGATCAAGGCCAATCACCCCAAGAAATCGACGATCTCGTGCGCACCCAATCCTCGGGACCCGAGTTCAACGATCCGAACATGCAGTTCCGTCTAAACGACTTGGGAATCGCCTGTTTCGTAGAACAACACCTTACAGACGACATCCAGTCTGAATATCTTCGTGCTCCAGAGGTCTCGCTTGAAGCACCTTGGGATCCAAGTGTCGACATATTCAGTCTCGGCTGCCTGCTCTACCAGTTCATAACTGGAGACTTGCCTTTTGTTGGACGGCCGGGTCCAGGTGTGACTGCCGAACAAGATCGCATAGCCCTCTTGGTCTCTACTTTTGGACCCATCCCCAACATTGTCTTGGACAATGCCGCACTGGGGAAAGAGTTTGAGCATCAATGTATCAATGGTCATGGGTTCCCGGTTTCATTGGAGACGCTGGTGGGCCAGAGTTTTGCGGGCGACGCGCAGGGCATGTTGCCGATTGACGAGTTGGAACTGTTCTGTGACTTTTTGAGGAAGATGATGGCTTCAGATCCAAGGGAAAGAGAGAGGGCGAGTGCGTTGGTGAAACATCCATGGCTTTCCTACAACCCTGAGTAAGGACAACTAAACAAGACCAATGCTCAATGCTCTGTCATGGCCTTGTGCCTTGCTTTCTTCCCTATATACTCGACTTCCATCTTCCATGCCTGTGAGCTCCTCGCACAGGTATTCCGTGTGGGGTTCAGCTTGAGAAACTAACGAAAGCGTGCATATGCAAGCCACCCGCTTATCACGTCCCAGCCTCGTCACATGCCGACTTCTGAGCACTGTCCTAGCTCTCATGGGTTGCGATGAGAACCAGGAAAGAACGCAAGCAAGACACTGAAAGATTCGAATGGGCATCGTCCCTCACGGCATTATTTCTCAATATCAGAAACCATCTGCAAAGACCAATAGTCTGACATGGCGGACCCAACTTCGATAGTCGGCGCTGCTGGTTCTATGATATCAGTTTATGCTTCCTTAGCGAAGGCCATCAAACTATACAGTCGTTCTGTCTCGACGAATGATCTAGTGCGGCACTTGGACCTGCTAGAAGAGGTTGCAAGCCTTGACTCCATGTTACACGATTCGAACGAGATCCTGTTGAAGGCCAAGAACATCTCCCGGACTGATCTTGACCTTGCGGTCCGGACTTATCTGGCGGCTACGGTTCAGGTGACCCTCGTGAGGCAAGCTCTGATGACACACCTAATCCGCCTGGACAAGGGGTATCGTTACGACAGGAAAGCTAGAAAGGCCTATATCGAAATCACGGACGGCATTACCTCCATCCAACAGAATGTCAAGACCTTGGATCTTATCCTGGCGCTGTACGTGCCTCTATGAAGCTTTCGAAGTCGCTGCTAACATTTTGAAGCATCAACCGTAGGGCTAGTGCGGAGGACGAGACGCCTAGCCGGACAATATGGGAAACAGAGGAGCGTATGCCCGGGAGCCTCATACCAGCTACACAACAATCAGTATTGGACAAGGAGCTCATGTCAAGCCGTGTTTATCAATCTGCTTTCTCCCAGAAGTGCTCAGATTTCCATCAAGACTTTGACGCGCAGAGCATAATGGCGACAGACAGCACGAACGAGATCGATGATCATACACCCAGCTCCATATCCCACCAAACTTTACATGATCCGAAGCACGACCTCTCGGTGACATTGGGTCGACTGACAATTGACGAGGCCTTTGGGCTCGCTGAGGTATATCAAGAAGAGGAAGAGCCCTCTCTTCTCACTGAGGATTACAGATCTACTTCTGCATCGTTTTCGGTGGGGTTCAGCATGCTCAATGGACCGGGGACTGCGCCTCACAGATATCTACAGATATATATGCGAGACGGGTCGGGAACAGACCGGGAACTGACTTGTTTGCTCGATACTGGGGCATCCGCGGACTGCATGTCGAAGAGTTGTGCCAAATCGCTGGCAGCAGGCTCTCCAGATCTCATCCGCCGACCCAAAATTCCATTGACGTTACAGTTGGCCAATGGAGACTTGGTCGAATCTCGTTTGGTGTTTCAAGGGACCTGGAACATCTCGAACAGAGCTGATGAGTACAGACACCTTTTCTATCTCATCGATGGACTTCCCACGGATGTGTTGCTCTGTCGTCAAACAATTTTCCAGTATGGCTTTCTCGTGCAGAATCCGGATCTCCTTTCTCTCAGCATACCGGATGAAATGGATATCATGCCGGGGTTAAATATCTTGGGCTACCACAAGACAAACAAAGGTATGTCAAAAACAATATGTCATTTCGCACTCCAGATTCTGACATCGGAATGGTGACAGAGCAGCAAGAAAGGCAAGGCCAAAGTACACGAAAGAAAGCTCTGGACAATGAACAGGAAAGAGAAAACCAACGTAGCAAGCTGGTAGACAGATTGAAGCAGCTCGGAGGACAGAAATCGGTAACGTCTTCAGGAAACAATCAGGGTCCTTCTCATGGTTCATATCCTTAGTCTACTAGCTGAGGACAGAGATTGAGAGTGATTGTGTGCTTGTGATAATGTCGGATAATTGAGTTCTTCTATTTAAATTGCATAATGACTTCCTGAACATCTCACCGCTGATATGATCAGTTTTTGGCATACAAGAGTGTTAATCTTTCTGGGTCTGTAAACTTCCTGTGTAGGAGAACGAGAGCCAAGATGCTGATTATGCGGCTGATAAGGCAGTGGTTCGCCAGACTGCTTGATCCGCAGCAAGCCACCAAGCCACCTGCTTACTCGAGGGATCCCACTTTCTAGCACAACCTTCATATCACTACTCCCTTGAAATCCAGTATAACTGCAAACCAGACATCATCACAAAATATGACGCAGATAAATTCAGTTCACAAGGAAACACTGGGTTACCCAGGACTGGCAAAGCTCATGGGTGCTGGCACGGGCATGTCGATATAACTCCGCTTCGCAGAACTCAACGCCAGAGACCTACTGGTATATCAGGCGGAGATACTCCAACTCGAACAAGAACTTGAGGTTCATGATCAGATAAGTCCTTGGGCGAGGACCAACATCCTAAAGCCATTTGGTGAAGCGAGGATACCGATAGAAAAGGAACAATGGAAAGTACAGATGAGATTGCGATCCAAACTAAAGGACTACAGTATGTCTGAAAACTGTTAGTATTGAAACAGAGCAACGACTAATTTTGCTCCACCAGACGAAGCGCTTCTACGATAAGCAAGCCTACAAAAACTTGAGAAACCGAGTCACTATGACCTCAATATTTTACACCGCTGGCTAGAACACGAGAAGGGCGGCAACAACTTTTTGAGTGGCTTGGAAGATCTCCCGTGGACTGAAAAGCGAGAGCCAGACCTGGTAGCTCTCTCTAAACGCACACAGGACCATTTCATGAGATGGACAGCTGAAACGATAAACCCCTGGCTGTTGCGAAGAGGCTTGACAAAAAGGGTATACCTTCCCAGTAATACACACCATCAATTACTCCATACTGATCTGGTTGTTTCTTTTTGCTACAGACACCCTTGCCGGGCCACGAAGAATTGGGTCTTGTGGAGTGGTCAGACGACAGCTACACCACCGCCTCCCGCACCCTATCCGTTATAACATCTTCTCTCATTCCTTCCTTAGCGATTGTCATCCTCTACTTCATACACTCACTACTGGTACGCATCTTTGTTGCCATGAGCTTGTCTTTTTTGTTTTCAATTGCACTTGCTTTGTTGACTTCAGCAAGAGCAGCTGAGATCTTTGCGAGTACCGCTGCGTAAGTGTCCAGATTCTGGAGTTCAGAGAGTCTAACTGATGTGCTTGCGACAGATTTGCTGCTGTCTTGGTCGTGTTCATCGGGAGTACAAGTACTAGTGCGTTAGGGAACACATGAATGACAAACATAGAGATGTATCTTTTGTTTCACGTTGCGTTTGCGTTGAGTCAGACCGTACTATCAAAAATTGAATTATCTTTCTCCACAGTGCTCCTTTCATAGCTTTCTCAAAATGCAAAGTGAAAACAACGGGCAAAAACAAAAGGGCAAAACAAAACCCTCTATGAGTGTCGAGGTAGGAACCCCCGAGAGAGAGCGCAACAAACGGCTTAAACGCGGTTATGATTGCTAAACAAACCTCTCATGAGTGTCAGGTAAGCAAGCCCGAGGAGAGGGGACAAAGTCTTGCAAGAACTTTGGCTCTATTGAAACAAGACCACGCATGAGCTCAGTTTGCTAGGCTGGTGTCATGGTGATGAACAAATGCACAGAAGCGATTTGGTTCTTATGTTGTTGTGACAAAGGAAAGTGAGGGTGGATGTGAGGAAGAAAGGTGCGAAATGAGAAGAGCGCTGACTTACGGTTGATGGCCATGCTGGGAGTTGAACCCCCAGACTACTCCGCGGTAGGCGGCGGCGAGAGTATGGTGCTTGAGACCACTATGCCACACTACCGGGAGTTGTGACTATTGCAAGTTTGTTCATTGATATGGCCTTCGAGAATGAGTGAAAGTGGATAGAAGAGCCTATGATAGGGGTGGAAAGTGAGACCATAGCACAGCACACGAGCAAGCTTGCTATCTCATGCCCATCAGCTGCAATTACCATGCAATGCATGCGAGCTAGACGAGTAGAGGAAACTTATGTAACAAATATGTGTTGGAGTCTGTATTCTTCGTCGTGGGTATGCAGAGTGAGGGGAAAATTAGGGGATACCACAACAATCATTCAGAAAGGGAGAGCTGTACACAAATAGCGAAGCAGGAAAAGATTTCGATCTCTTTGATACCATTACCCTCTCCTGAACAGCAATCTCGGGGTGGTAGCAAAATAAGCACCCAAATGTAAGCAATCTCTTCCCAGCAACATTGACAAGAAAATAGCAACCATATCTTCAAAGCAAGAGAGCAAAACATGAGATCTGACCGCCTCAGGTCACAATACCAGCAACATACTCCACATCATCAAGATTGGCTTGCCAGATACTGACCAGCTCAAAGACCCACTTACTTCCCTGTTTCCTCATCTTGCCCAGACATCTGCACATTTTACCACCGTGATCTTTACCATCGAGGAAGACTCTGGTGTCATCATCAAACAGCGGCACGCCCTTCTAAGACGCAAAAGTGGCCTTGATGAAAGGCGGGTTGTCGTGCGTGAGATCGGCAAGCACAAAGTGTTGTGTGTTATCCTCGCGATAAGAAGACATTACCCGGCAATAGAGTTCAAGAAGAGCGTCTTCGTCATCACGAACAGTTTGACAACCTACGTTCAAGGCTTCTCCAAGACAGAAGAGTGTACGGAGGTAGGTTGAAGAGGCAAGGCCCGGGATCGGCGAATTCGATGTCAAGGCTGGAGGAAATGTGCCGCGAATGATTCGCCTAGGAGTTTGGAGAACGGACGTGTCAGACGAAGATGATCCTGGACGGACGTTCAAGGCTACTGGCGTTGATGCAAGAGTTGATGTCGATGCTGATGCTGTGCTAGAGAAGTCGATGCCTTCTGTTTCACGAAGGAAGGTCTCAAACTCTGCTGTGTCACCAAAGAAGTCGTCGTCTGTTGAAGACGGCAAGACAGCATGGGAGACGGCATTCGCGAAGCCATGTGAAGGTGATGCAATATCTTTGGTTGAAGGAGAGAGTGCAGCTGCATCGAGTCTTGGGTGTTTAGGAGTACTTGGAAGCGATATGCTGTCCCAGTCCATTTCGAAATCTGCAAGCTCCTCAAGCCATGCACTACACAATCAGAACAGGACTGTCAGACGTGAGAGGCTTCAACAAAACGATGCACGCTATGCATACCTCGGTGGAGCTGAAGCCTCTGTGACACCAGCCATTGGAAGATCTCTCGGACAAAAAACGTGGGAAACGGGTATGCAGACTGGTTCGGTACCACGAATTCATAAGTGAAGGGGAACCACTACTTGCATCGAGGTCGAGACTTGACAGTCGGGTTCATGCAGTTGCTGGATTTGTGAAGTCAAGCATGAAGGATGTCTCATGGGCCGCAAACGTTCATGCAGAATGTTGGTCAGTCGTGTATCGACGCAATACGAATTGTCCCGGACAAGTTTGGCGGGCGAAGGACCTTCTACAAAGTGACCTCTTGATTATCGAGACCAGGCACCAGTATTAATAGCAGCGGTTGGATGTTGTACGAGGTGAGGTCCAAGAAGAAGGAAGCGTCCGTCCGGAATTAACCTCCGCAGTCGGGCTGCATGAAGCGGGCCGAAGTGGAAGCATCGGGCAGAAAGTGGGGCATTCATGGAGATGACGGCTGTGCTCACCGACAACGTCCCCATCACGAGCTGGCCAACAACAAAACGTCTTTATCTTGCTGAATTTCTTGTGATTGAGCTCTTGTGATACTCGTCGACTGTCATCTCCAGACTGAAACTCTTGTGAGGCGCGAGAATCGTTCCTGCCTCGCGTAAGCGCAATCTTCGGTGAACAGGAACAAAGAAGGAAGGATCAGGGGACTGTTCCTGCTTATCGGCTCCTCAGTCTGCGATTCTGCGTCTAGCTCATCCCAGTCGAAGACGCACGGCAAAACGCCATCTGGCACACGAGTAGATCTCTCAGATCTTGTGGTTATTCTTCTGTTGTGTCAGGGACATCTCGAGTCCTGTCTAGTCCGTCCGGTGAGTCGCATTTCCGACATGGCTTTGAGTCGTACGCTATTGGGTCATTTTTGCGCCGCAACATTGATCCCATGGTTCTTTACAAGCCCCGAGCCATCATACCGCTCTTGCATGTGATACCATGGTTGGAAAAGGCTGACGGCTTCTTATTCCCCTTGACAGCTAGGCACAATAACACCTTAGGGTTTGACGGCTCAAAGCGATCTACGATCACGGATCCCCCATTTTCCTTCGCACATTCAGTTCTCACCACAACACGCGGGCTCTACGTGACGCAATCTTGTCGGTTTAGCTGCACCTCTGTCGATTCCTGTGTTACGGCCTCTACCGGTGCATACATTGGTGAATCACCACCATGTTGGGAAGCTCATCAGTACGTTACACTTTCCTTCTCCCATCTCTATTTACGACATGTCCTCCCCCATCATGTCCCAGTCCCGCTCCAATTTCCCTTTTCCACAAAACACCACACCCCACAAACCATGGAGTTCTTCACTTGGTGCATGGCCTACCCATGTCCATATGGACCTTGCAACCCTTCCGAGGTGGAAGAGTGGAAGAGAGAATGTGAAGCCATACATGAAAAACGCCGTCAAAAGAAGGAGCTGAAGAGAGCAGCAAGGTGCAAAGCTCTTGGGCCTCCCACTCGTCCACCTCCAAGATATTCTGCCCTTCCATGTCGTCTGTCTCGTTACTCATTGTCTTGCCCCATCTGCCGTTTGCGTGATCTGAAGTCAATACTAAGACAATGGGTTCTTCAACAGAGAAAGCCATACTCGGCTGTGTCGGTGCAGATCGATCGCATGACCAGCGAGCAGTATGAGGAAGACGATCTCAGTGGAATTATTGACCTGGTCGAGGTCATTCGCATTCAATCTTCCGGACCTACTGAAGCTGCCAGAGCTATTCGTAAGAAGCTGTAAGTTCACTGAATCCGACTTCAAGTCGTGCACTCAGTGGACTGGTTGGCTGACTCGAAGTAGCAAGTATGGCAATGCCCACCGTCAAATTAGGGCTCTCAACATCCTCGACGGCCTGATTCAAAATGCTGGAAACCGCTTCCAAAAGACGTTCGCCGATGAGCCCTTGCTTGAGCGTCTTCGACTTATGGTCAGGGATGACATGGTTGACCTCGAAGTACGCAACAAATGTAACGTGCTCTACCGTCAATGGGCTGTGGCCTACAAAGATACTCCTGGTCTCCACAACATTGCCACTCTTTACAAACAACTACCTCAAAAACCTCGCCCCCGTCACAGTCAGGCGCAATCTAAGGTTCTCCGCGAGACGGAAGAGGATGCACATGAGGACCCTTCGCCGACCCCTCCGCCTGCTCCTTCTGGCGGTCACTCCCGCGGGCACTCTCGATCAAGCTCTGCAGTCAATGCCTCCGCCTCAAGCTCTCGTCCAGTCACACTCACTCCAACACCGCATTACTCTATCCGCGACGCCGTCAAGGCATCTACGAGAAAGAAGGACAAGAACGCCACTCCCGCGAAATTCGATTTCGCAAAGGAAAAGCCAAACATGATTCAGAGTATAGCTCAAGCCTCCATCGCTTCTACCAACCTATTGAATGCTCTGCAGCTTATCAACCGTGAGAATGAGCGTGTCTCCGAGAACGTCGAAGTCTTGAACCGTTTTGAGACTTGCAAATTGCTCAGAAGAAACATCTTGAGGTACATCCAAATGGTGGAAAGTGATGAGTGGATTGGAAGTCTGTTGTCTGCAAACGACGAGTTGGTCAAAGCACTCACGAGCTATGAGATTATGGACAGATCACTCGACGATGACAGCGACAGTGATGCTTGGGAACACGTGCCTGATCATGGATCCCATGCCACTGGTGCTGAATCGCAACTTGCAGGACTCAAGATTGATGGAGATGGAGCAGCAGCGCCGCCAAAGCCACCTCGCCCCACCAACATCGCCATGCCCACCAAGCCTGACTTCGGCAAGGCTGGCGCAGAGGAAAGCGATGACAGCGAGAACGAATACGAGGAAGACGATGAGGACAATCCGTTCGGAGATTCCAACGCGGTCAAGACACCTCATGGGGAGAGACCGGGCATGACCTGGAAGAATGTCTAGAAGAACGCCCCAAGAAACCTGCTAAAACAGATCGTGTATAGCATCAAGGAGAACGCACGTTTGAGGGCTGAACGTTGCCATCGTTGCCACGATGGTTGTCCCTATCAATGTTATCAGCCCAAGTATTCACGCGAGTGGCATCCGCGATACTCTTGATACACGGGTCAGACGCTCTGGTTGATGCTGTTTCGCTACTGTCGTTGTTGTTGTGTCGCTATTGTTTTGTTGTACCTAGCCTTTCTTCCTGCCTTTTTCGCTGTCGATATACCTTTGTCTTCTTGAAGCAAATACCACTATTCCTCAATATCTTGCGTGCTCGGTGTGTTATATGATTGACTGCTGCAGATAGTATGCACCTTGTCGAGATCTTTCGAGGTCTCAGAGGCTCAGCACAGGAAGAGCGGGCTGGGAACGGGAGTGTAGTAGGAGGTCTGGGGCAAGAAAAGAAATGTATGCTCAGAACGACTGCATTCGCACTGTATGAAGAAAAGGCCTTGCTTCCCACAAAACTTCATAATAGTTATTCATCAGGCAAGCCTCGACGAAGAAGAACCAAAGAAAAAGACACCATGCTCGAACCATATCCCGTCAAAAACTCCAGTCCCACAACTAACACCCCCAAGAGAAGCCATTGCTCTGTCTCTGCATCACCTCAAATAAAACGTCCCAATCCAACTATCCCTCCTCCCAAACCATCTCCTCCAGACCTTCTTCATCCTACTCCTCCTCCACCGTCTCTTGATCCTCTCCCTAACACCCCTCACCCACTTCTCTTCCTCAACCCTCTGCCTATACCCCTCCTTAACGCACCCATGCTTGCCATGCGCATGGAAATGATTGATTTTTTCGCGGGAGGAGCGCGGGTGAGTGGGCGTTGCAGGGTAAGTCTTCTACATTACCGTGCAAGGGATGATGCAGCAGGAGCAGTCGTCGCCGCACCAGCAAGGCAACTTGACGCCGGGAGTGATGTGTTTGATGGGTGCGGAGGCGGAGGAGGTTGCTGATGATGATGACGAAGGAGTAGAGAGGGCGGTGGTGGTGGGGTTGGTGGTGAGGACTTGTTTGGGCATTTTGGGTGGTGGGGTTTGGCGGGTCTGGTTGGTAGGTGGTTTAAGAGGTGTGGTTGGGTTAGAGGAAAGACTGAAGGGGATGTTAGTGTTGGTGTTCTTTTGCTGTAGATTGCGTGGAGGGGAAGATGGTGGATAGAGAGTGGAAGAAGTGTAGGACACTTACTCGTTATCGACTCGTTTCCCAGGTCTCTAGACTCCGATTGCTGCTATCACGCTTTCTCGGTATGCACAGGTCCAAATCAGTCGTAGTATTGTAGTATCCACAGTATGAGTTTGCGTAGGAGCGGACGTCAAGAAGGGGATAGAGACAAGGAATAAACGCTTTGGGCGGCAAGGCGGAAGGCCTGATCTATGTATACCAGTGGCTTGGGAGACCCTCGGCGCGAAGGGGAAAAGACGCGTCATAGGCGCTAATAAAACAAGCATGGAGAAATTGTGGCGTCCGAGGAGAACATGGCGCAGCCTTACGTGGCTGAAGCAGTAAAGAAGGAAGGCACGACTACTACGACTTGAGCGCCTGCTTTGAACACTCACATCTTGTAAGCAAAGTTATAAACTATTACATGGGTGCTGCCTTTCTAATCTGAAGATGTCGAAGCAGAAGCAGATATACCAGCGCCAAGAAATTATGTCTGCATGGCGACCCTGTCAATATATTGTTCTTGAGATATGAGCCTCCAAAGGACATCGAATATACCCTCTCTACTAGATACTTGCAAGTCATGGTCATATCAAGCTGTTCACATGATACGAAATGGTTGTATGACAGCTCTGCTGCGTTGGTTGTTCGAATTTGGGATTCCGACAAAGCAACGAACACGAAACTGTGTTACGACCTTCTCAATTGCGACACAAAGCACGGCAAGAATGAGGACGATTGAAAGCACACAAGTCCAAGTGAAGCAGGATATCTACACACAGTTGAGAAATGCATGTTCATGATTACATAAGAAGAAAACGCCGCGATGCCATGTCACAACCCATAATCTCCATCGTCGCATTCTACTCAGTACTCGTCCGAGTAATATTCCTCGTCCGGCATCATAGCACGGTAGCGTCTGCTGGCAAGATCTTGCTCAAGACCGCCGTCTGCATCTGGATCTGCGTAGCCTGTAACAAGTCATGTTAGTCATGCTTCTGAAGACATTATTCAGATTTGTGAAACTTACCAACTCCACCAAAGAAGCTCAAAGCGACTGGCAAGAAGACCAATGCATGCAGAGCAGCCCAAATGACCAGTGCCAACCAAACCCTGAAGTAGTAGATCTCGAAGATCTTGCTGCGAGTAAAGGCAAGTACAAAGACACCAAGAAGTTTGGTGACCGTAATGCCAGAGAATACCGAAGCGCCAACGTTGACAAGAGCAGCCCAAGCACGTGCATCCTTGCCACGGAAGCTGTGACAGCGCTCGAGAAGGGACGGGGAGGGTACAGAGAATGCGCGAGCAATATGAGCGCAGAACTCAACCGAGATACCAACACAGATGATGAGGTTGACCAGAGAGACCGCGTTGAGTGAGACGCCGGCTAGAGATATGGTGCCGATGATATCTACAACGGTCATACCGACGGTCACAGTTACCACAAGACCGGTGGCAAGAGATCCGAGTAGAACACTGCTCAACACGAGGATGAAACCCAGAGCACCTCCGATCAGCGCACCAGAGAGGCGTACGATCGAGACATACTGATCAAAGAAGATGTAGAACTTGCTGTAAGGGAAGACCTCTACACCAGTACGGGATGTAATGTCGTTCGCGATGCGGCGAGCGGACTTGTAGGCTGCGATAAAGTCGCTCTGACTATGCATCGGGGTGTGTGATGTACGGAAGTGCGAGGCTGGGATGCTCAGACTGCTGTTGTCAACTACGAGAGCATTGCCATATGCAGCTTTGCCAGCCAATGGACATTCACTGGTGGTAGGTGCCTGGAGCCAACGCTCGAGGTATGAGACAAACTCCTGGCCCTCGGGCATACCGTGAAGGGTGACATTCCATGGGGGATTGCGGTTCTCGAAGCAAGTATGAGATCCATCGACGCAACACTCTTCGAGCGAAGGATTCAACCAGAATAGGAAGTCGTCAATCCAGCTGGCAGTGGAGTCGGAGATGTAGCTGATCTCTGGACGCTTACGCTCTTGCTCGAGAATGTTTGCAAGAGAGAACTCCTCGCAGGTGGAGAAGCGACCACAAATCTGTTGCTGATGCTGGCGAGCTGTTGCGTTCAGATCCTTGGTGACAAAGTAGACTGGTGGTCCAGCCTCAAAGTAGTCATAGAGATCATCAAAGTACTTGATAAGATACGAATCAGAAGGGATAGCAATGCGTTGGTCAAGTCCGAGCTCAACGTTGGGCAGTAGAGCAAGACCGATGGTGAAGAAACCAAGGAAGATGGTAATGACGGCAGTCTTGGTCTTCTTTCCGAGCAGAGCAGGAGCGTAAGTCTTGCGAATGAAGCGTTGGAGTGAGCCCTCCTCTTCGATACCTGCCAAGCCAGGCATACCGGCGATGGCCATCGAGTTGGAGTCAGCACCCTTTACTTTGATGAAGGGGAAGCAGTCTGCACGACCAGCCTCAACACGCTTCTGGTTGAGTGCAAGAACTGATATGAACATGGTGACCTGCAAGATGGCGTTGATGAAGACAGCTCCAGCTGCATAAGCAGCAAAGTTGCGTACAGCGGGCATACCGACAGCAGCTCCGAGAGCGAATGCGACAGTTTCGGTAGTGGCAGACAGGAGGATACTGGGGCCCATGCGACCGAGAGCCTTCGCGATTCTCTCGCTGACTGGCTCATCGGCATGGCTGATGTTGACGCGCTCAAACTCGTGAACGATAAGGAAGATGTTGTCAACGCCAACTGCGAGTACCAGGAATGGGATGACCTCGGCGATGATCAAAGTTGCCTTGACACCAGCGGCAGCGAAAAGACCTACTGATGCCGAGACAGACATGAGTACAATCAGAATACCAACAACGCCAAGCATGAACTTGGACTGAACAAGGGCGTTCGCAGGGTTGTTTAGTACATCTCTGACTGTCAGAGTGGTGGCGCCCAGAGCGATGGATGCGTACAAGAACATGATCAAGTAGCTGACAGCGACAATCTTGGCATCAGTGTTGGTCGATTTGTTGAGCTCCTGCTCCAGACTGATTTCAGTGTTGAAAGATAGACGGAGTCCGTGTTCCGAGGCTTCCTCCTGAACCGTGAGCAAAAGTCCTTTGAGACTCTCCTCCCAGTCCATGGCTCTCTCGAGTTCAAAAGTGTCCTCGGCATGGTTGGTGACGGCCCATGTGACGACGATAGCAGTAGAGTTGATGACGCTGCCGTTGTAGCCACCGAAGAGGTAACGGGGGTTGAGCGGTTGCTGGAAGTCAGGCAGACAGTTGACTGGTGTGTCGGCACAAGCCTCAAGGTCCTCGGCCCACAGATCAGGATCCAGGCCGTCGAAGTCACCGCCGAAATAACCGGTCAAAGACTGGACGACACAAGCGTCACCAGTGGGTTTGTAGCAGACGTCGTCAAGGGTGTATCCACCATTGATAGACTTCATTCTGCGAATACGGTTCTCAACATCGAACCACCAGTTAAGTGTGTCGTATGACAAAACAGGGCCAGGGCCGGTAGGCAGAGTGTCATTGACCAGGAATGCTTGTTCGGCTCTGAAGAAAGGACCAAACGACTTGTCGAAGAAAGCCTTCTCCTTCGCAGCTTCAGAGTCAGGAGAGACCCAGAGCTTGACAGGATCGGTCTCGACAGTGAAGCGCATCCAGCCCAGACTCAGCAATCCGACGAGAATGACCGAGGAGCTGATGGTGATGGCAGGGAATGTGGCAGCAGTTCGACCGAGACGTGAGAAAATTCTATCACAGACCGTGTTCAGGGGGTAGTTTCTGGTAGGCTTTTCAAGAAGGCCTGCCTGGTGCACAATGTCACCCTCGTCTTCGTCGTCGCTGGGAGAGGCGTCCTGCAACAATCTCAAGCGTTCATTACGGCTCTTGGTGTGCTTAGCATAAGCGACATGGCCAGAGACTGCCAGGATCAGGAGGAACAAGAAGACAGAGTAGATAATGATGACGGCGAAGGACAAACATGGCAGAACACCGACCTTGCACTCGTGAGCCTCCTTGACTGAAGGCAGTTCGGGACAAGACGCGGCGCAATCCACGCAAGCGCATTTGTATCTCTCGTCAGTGCTGTTGCAAGGATGTGCCTTGTCGGAGCCTGGCTTCATGCCAGGGAAATCTGCCTCGCTAGGAATGGGGAAGTTGATCTGGAAGGGACTGCCGAATGGCTTCTTGTCGCCCAAGAACTTGAGGAACTGAGTATAGTTCTTTGCACCACCGCCAATCAGATCCATGGCCTTGCCTCCAGTGGCTCCAAACTTGACGTCCTTGCAGCTGTTGTAGAAAGCGCTTCCATAGTCTTTCGAGATGAGTTGGTCGAGTTCAGTGACTAGCAGCTTGTCACCCTTGGGGACGGTGTTTGTAACGTTGACAAAGAGCGATTGGTCGGGAGAGCAGGTAAAGGTACAGAAGAGGTTGAAGAAGTTGTCCTTGCAAGCAGGACATGCACCGATGATGGATTCGGCACGCTTCAAGTTGGAGCTAAGCGCACCCAATTGCTCATCGGTACAACACACAGGGCCTTCAGCCCACTTGTCACCACAGATAGACATGAGCGTCTTGCGTGTGCTAGCGGTAGGCTCCTCGGCCAAACCATTGTCAGGGCATGGTAGATCTGAGCCGAAGAAACCTTGCTTGCCACAGTGTCCACGGATGGCGCATCTTCCTGCCTCGTGCTTGTGGGTGAAGCCGTCCGATGCCGTTCTCTCAACTTCGAATGCTGTTTGCTGTAGTTCAGCAGAGGCAGTGGCCGAAGCAGATAGCAGGCTCAGACCCGCCACTGCGAGCCATGGCCGCATAAATCTCATGTTCCGGTCTCTTTCTGCTTTCTTGGGTGTGTGATGGTTCGTACCTGTTATCGAAGGTTGTGGTGAGGTCGTGTGTCGATGTTGAAACGATCGCACGCTGAGGTGGCTGGGCCGTGAGCTGTTCGTGAGAGCGCGGTTGGCGATGGGCAGATGTCGCAATAGATTGCACACGGAGGTATAGTGGTCAGATCAACACAGAGACAAACGATCACCTGAGCGCGTTGCCTGTGTCGAGACAGAGCATATCAAGGTGGTGCCTGGTAGCCATCGAACGACTCGCGCCGGTGGCCGCCTCCGCATTTGCGTCCCGCGTGAGACGTCTGATGACGCTGCCAAGCTCAGCCACATTCAAAGAGTACCAGCCTCATCTCAATGCCACGCTTCTACAGTCAGGTATCATCTTCAAGCAGGGAGTACTGTATCTCTGATGATAGTATTACATGTTACTTCATTTGTATGAACTCTCATTTAGCTAGCAGGGTTTCTAGCCTCGCATTCCAAAAATCGCCCTCATGCTTTTCCTCCGTATTCGTTCATCAAGCAGTCGGTGCTCATTTTCTCCTTTATGCACCTCTTCGTCACGGCGCGGTTCCGGCTCCTGAATGCGTCTCCTTGAGTAGCATCCAACTGTGAGAAGTCGCTTTCTTTGCCACACATGCTTCATGTCATCGTTGTCTTCATTCATGCCTGGGCATCGCCGCCACTGGGAGCTGCGCCCGATGGAGGTCCACGGCCAGCACCACCTCTACCACCACGGCCGCCGCCACGGTCCAGACCACCACGACCGCGTCCTCCACGGCCGCCACGTCCACTGCGTGCGCCTTCGCTGTCGGATTGCCCACTACGGTATCCGCTCTGCTGGCCCGATGCTGTGCGTGAGCTGCCCCAAGTACCGGCCTGGAATCCACCACGGGCTGGGCGTTGTTTGAACTCGCTGATTCTCAGAGTTGAGTACTTGCTGTCTGAGGCAGGACTACGCTTAAGGACTTCTTGCATCTCTTCGGGCGAGTTGAAGTGTGCAATCCAGAAGCCCTTGCTGGTCCTCTCGAGCTTGGTGACCTTCTTCTGATCGTCCTCGCTGAAGATCTGGCGCACCTCGGCCTCATCATCGGTGCCGTTGATGGGAGGGATGAAGATGGACTGGCTCTTAGGGGGCTCTTGAGGCTTGGGGGTAGCATCGGCGGCAGGAGCGGCGGGAGTCTTCTCGTCGGACTTTGCGGGAGCGGGAGCACCGTTGGTAGGGGCTGCAGGCTGAGGGGTTGCAGCAGGCTTTGTCGGTGCGGGAGAGGGCACTTGTTGAGGAGTAGCGACTTGGGGTCTAGAGGCTTGGTGAGGCCCAGGACCACGCGGAGGTGCGTTTGCGGGGCCAGAAGTCGATGCCACGGCAGCGGCAGGACCCGAAGGCGTAGCAGCGTTGCTAGGTGTAGGTGCCGATGCAGCGGCTGGGGCAGGGGGTTGTTGAGGGGCTTGAGCTGCTTGTGCGGGTTGTGAAGGGCGCTGGGCAGGCTTTCCGGCGCGGTGAGAGAAGTTGAAGCCCTGAGCCTTCATTTCGGTACCAATTCTGCCCTGGTCAATGTCGAGGAGCAGCCATCCGAAGGCGGCATCGGCCAAGTTGAAGTTCCACATGTTCTTGAAGGCGCTCTCGTCAACGACACCACCCTGAGGACCAGTGTAGCCACCGCCGAAGGGGTTGCCACCGTTTGCGACAGAGGGCATCTTGGAGACCAGCTCGAGGGCGTTGTTGAGCAGGCGCTGTTGCGACTCGTTTTCGGAGACGGCAGGCTCGACCTCGCTCTTGACAGTTTCCCAAACATCGTTGAAAGAGGCCTTCGAAGCGGCCAGCTTACCGCGGTAGTGATCCAGAGTGGGGTTGACACTAAACTCGTTGTAGGAGCTGCCATAACGGAAGTGCAAGCCGGCCGAGATGGAGAAATCAGCCTTGAGGGCCACGGCCAGCTGGTTCAGCAGACCCTCACGAGCGGGCGATGCGTGGGTGACGAAGACACGGGTTTCGGTAGGATCATAGACACGGTTGGCTGTGTCGATGAGCTCGCCGATCTGCAGAAGTGTGGTCCACATTGTTCCTTGGCCTCCGGCGATAGTGGTGCGACCCTCACCATTGTCGAACAGCTTGTGCATGACAACAGCACCTCCGAGACCCAACAGACGCAGTTTAACACCGCCGATATCGAGCAGGCGAGCATGCGACTCATCAATGACGAACAGATTGTTGATCTTGTATTCTCCCGAGCGCAGCTTCTCCAAGACCGAGACGTCTTCGCACGCACCCCATACTGTGTAGACGGGCTTCTCGAGTGTGTAGGTACCATTCAAGAACTGAGGAAGTTCTGATAGGGGCAGATTCTCGCGCTGGAAGCGCTCCTTGATGGAGGATTGGGCCGGGGCACGAGCAATGTCGTTCTTGACACCGTCGTTCAGGAGAGGAGAGTATTGCGCAACATGCTTGAGGGTCCTGACTAGGGTCAGTCAATGTAACAAGGCGATTCAGCGAGGCAGCTCACTTCTCAGCGATGCGGTCGAGCGAAGTGTTGTCGTAGAAACCAAAGTCACCGGTGTGAATGATGTAGTCGGCTCTTGCGTTGCGTGCGAGTTCGTTCAAAGATCTAAGATTGCCTGTCCCACGACATCAGTGTTCATTCCTCCGTCTTCTCAGGTTGCGCAGTCTGCTCACCTCGTACATCGGCGATGCAGAGGACTCTGGCGCCACCGGCCTGCACCACGCGACCTTGGTTAGGGAGAAGTGGCGTCGCTCCGGGGACGGGGCCGGATGCTTGGGCGGGAGTGCCGTTGGGGATGTAGGCCTGGCTGTATGAGCGCGGTTGAGTAGGTGGTTGCTAGACACGCATCAGCATGGATGAAGTAGCAAACACAACAAGCGCAAGATGCGGACTCACAGCCATGAGGGATGCTTGGGTGTGGTGTGATGCGCTTTGCCGGGGGTATCAAATTAAAGAAACAGAGTGCAAAGCAGAATTAAGACAAGGAGCACACAAGTGCAGAGTCGGATGAACAACGAGAAAGAAGGCGGAGAGTTGAATGTGAAGGAGAAGTGAGCTTCCACGTCGTTTACTCCTGCCACCGCAGCTGCCAAAGCCCGTCTGTCTGCGTCTGTGAGGCGCCGTGAGAGGTCTTGGCGCGACCCCCGAGCGAAGGCCGTGCTCAGTCCGTCTTGCTCTCCGTCACTTTTTCTGATTGCATGTAGAACATTGTCACAGACAAGAGGAGATGATGCGATAGATGATAGATCGAACCGTCAAGTTGTTTTACATACTTTGTGTCGTCAGTCTGCCATTCTCAATGTTCAAGCATATTCAAGCAATTGCCGCCTTCGTTGTCCAAGCTCCAAACTGGCCCAGCCTCCTCTTCCATGAGCTTCTCAATCTTCCTCCGCTTCCATCTCAGTACTCCATGGCGTCCTCAAAGAGCTGTCTCAACTGTGCCCTCTCCTCGTCCACATTCTGCATGTCCAAGTTGGGTGCCAGCATAAGTACTCTCGCCTGTGGCATGGTTCCTTCCACCAGTTGATCCACATCGCTGTTGCCAAAGCCCAAATCTTTCAGACCTCTAGGCTGATCGCCCAAGTCGACCAAGAATTTGGCCAGCGCCTCGCTCAAGACCTCTCCAGCACTTTCCTTCTTGACTTGGCTGATATCTACACCGAAGCACTCTGCTGCCGCAAGATGTCTTTCTGGGTTGCTTGCCCCAGTAAACTTGAACACAGCAGGTGCGGTGACAGCGACACTGACACCGTGAGGGATGATCGGGTGGTCAACCTCGTAGCCGTGGTGCTTGTAGCCTGGGTTCTGGCCACTAACAGGATAACTCATGCCGTGGCACAGATGAACACCAGCATTACCAAAACCAACACCTGCCAGGGTTGCTGCCAAAAGCATCTTGCTCTGTGCTTCATGGTCATCTGGGTCCTTGACTGCTCTGGGGAGATACTTGACAGTATCTCTCAATGCTTGCAAACTGAAAATGTCCGAGATAGGGTTAGCACCCTGGTACGCCGGTCGCTCGATTGGATTGCGGGGTCTTGGTACACGTTCGTGGTAAGGAATAGCTGTCCATGATTCCAGAGAGTGGCAAAGAACGTCTAGACCACTCGAGGCGTGTACAGCAGAAGGCATGGTACGAGTGTTGAGGGGATCACATATGCCCAGTGTCGGCTTCAAGTTGCGATGCGCGATACCCGTCTTCGCCTTTTTCGACACTAGATCGAAGATGGCTGTGCCTGTTGTTTCTGAACCGGTTCCTGCTGTTGTGGGTACAGCAACAAGCGGCTTTAGCTTGCCCTGAATGGGCAGTCCCTTTCCAAGAGGAGCATTGACGAAGTCCAAAAAGTCGGCCTCAGGGAACGATGTATACAGATTCATGAGCTTCGCGGTGTCAATGACTGAGCCACCACCAACAGCGAGGAAGGCGTCCGGAGCGTAGGGTTTGGCATATGCGATTGCTTCCTTGATGCTGGATACCGGTAAGTATGGCAGCCTTTCTCTACATATTGTGGTGCAGCAAGACTTACGAGTGGTCCTTGGGCTCGACTCGACACTTGCTGTATATCTCGTATTTGATTCCCTCCCTGTCAAGACCCTCCTGGACCTGTTTCATCGCAGTCAAGTGCAAGACGGTGCCATCGGTCACAATCATGACCTTCTTGGCTCCCATATTCTTGAAATCCATGCCAACCTCCTTGGTGCAGCCGGGTCCGAATCGAATGCTCGATGCTGCCATCTCGAAAGCATACTCTTTCTGTTGCGAATAGTCGACCGGTGTCGCAAGAGCACGCCGCCCTTGGGTAATGCTCAGAGGATTGTGATGGTGTCCTGGGTTGCTGTGGCATGGACATCCTGGACCGTGTGTGCCCACTGCACGCAACAGGTTGAGTGCTCTCACTGCTCTTGTCGGTGCTATGCGTATGGCTGCCATATTTATAGATTCAAATCAAAAAGGAAGATACAGGAAGAAGAACCAAGGGCCTCACGATATGTTTTGACATGCATCATCGGGTCATGTTCCCCGCAATATCCGCTGGCCCCTCATTGTGGAGTTCGACCGATTCGGTATACCGATGAGCCGATTGTGCCTCTTGCATAAAGCGACCTGTGTCTTTGCAGAGTCAGAGCTGGTGCCAGAAGTTGGAGAGATCCTATACGAATGCTATGATCAATTCAATCGTTCAATTTGAGCCGTATCTCTCTCGGGGTCGTTCAATCAAACGATTGCTCCCCCGAAGCATACAAGCCGAGGCACGACTGACCCCACAATGCGGCCTTCACACCCTGAGACATCATCAGGGAACTCTGCAGACTGAACTGCGATGTCGGCGGGATATCCGTTCGTTCATCCTCAGAGTCGACATCATGAAAAACACCAACCCTGGACGACAACTCAATTTACTATTCCATGGACTCGAATGTGTACAGCGAGGCGCCAATATGGATCCGTGATATGTATAGATTAAATGATGTTACACAGGTCTTGGCGACTGTGCCACTATAACATCAGGTCGCGATTCTCCTTCACCGACTTCCATTGTTTTGCTTCCTGAGGCAGCACAGCAAACATGTCTAGAATTCAGTGCGCGGGAACTTTCCTTGAATCACTATACTTGACTTCTCGACTGGTCACTCCTCCAACCTACTTCCGGATCTCTGGCCCGCATTTCGTATCTCGCTCTTTCTCAAAATCTGTGCGACACGCCGAAGCGTCCGACTGGAACTTTGATTCTCACGCCAGTGTACATCGACGTCGTACACCTGGGGCTCCGCTACCGAGCGCCAAAGACAAAGCCGATGCTGTTGCGTGCAGAAAAGCCATCGACGAGGGCGAATCTTCAGAGACGTTCCTCCGGTCTAAGCTGGACGCTGGAACCCTGTCGAAGCCCGTGGCTGCTATATGCCTGATGGAAGCCAACCACCGGAAGCAGTATGAGGCCAAGCTAGGGCAAGCCGCGTTGACGTGGCTCTGGGATCAGAATGATTCTATGATCTACCCAGATGATAATGATCTCATATATACGATGGTCGAGCTGCTAGTCCATGAGGGCCAAGAAGAACAGGTTTGGCGTTGGATCAAACGCGAAACACGCCGATCAAAAGATTGACCCTTCTTCATACGATTCCGATGGCGAGTAACTGCACTGAAGGGCCTTCTGATATGTAAGGCGAAGCTGTCTTCCAACGAGTCCTTGGACGGTGTGATAGAAACATATCTTCGTTCGAGTAGCATGCTGATCCCTGCGGGAGGGGCTGCAGATAGCTGGCTGCTGGGACAATTAGGGCGGTCCCACTCGCTTCGAGCACATGAGAGAAGGCCGTCAATCAATGAGGGTAGGCGCTGGAGACACAGCTGGCCCAATACTGATATTGAGCTGTATGAGAGAGCCGCCAGGATGAATATCAGTAGACATGGACCGGGCATACCTGGTCAAGCGCCGAGCATACTTGGTCGAGCGAAGATGGCCATGTATCATATCCGAACACCAAATCCTGTGCCCATTCTTGAAAAGTTTGAGGGTGCTTTGGCTGATCCAGGTCATTGGCTGCACAGGCTACAAAAACATACGACGATGCAAGCAGCACGAATGCCTGCTATACACGCTTCTGATGAATTAAGGCGACTTGGAAGAAACCAAGAAGCCGCCCGGCTCGATAGGGCAATAGAGGAGGTCCTTCCCAGGCCGAAAGTTTATGGGGATTGTTTTGACAGAGAAGGGATATTCACACAAGGCAAAGCTATCCAAAGGCTGCCGTTCCCAAAGTTCAAGTAACGCGATCAAGCAGAAAGGTCAATCTGGATTCTCGGTTCATGCATCTTCATGGTTTGCTCTGTTGTGGCATATCACTCTTTTGGATAGCATCTCGCATGCTCGCAGCATTTTCTACAATACTCAATCCAACGGAGCATGTTCTCCGGTCTTCTGTTACGGTCCGCATATTGGAGCCACAGTCTATCACTCGCAATGCCAGCGGACTGATCTATCAGAAGCCTGACACACGCCCTGTCAACTCTTTTACATCGTCACGGCCATGTTCAATCGAAGAACTCAGATATATTCTGCCCACTTGCTAAATCCTGTCACGATCTCGTAATTAACTCTTCTCCCACGGTGGCATAGGGTAGTCTTTTGTAGGCTATCAGAATCATCTCTTGAACGAAAGGGCAATCTCAAAGATACCTCCATATGATGTTCCTGCCTAGACAGAAATCTTCTTCAAAGGGTCCACTACAATCTCGATGAAAGACCGCTGAAGTAGTGCAGCCACATATGGGTTGGACTCGTCAACATCGCTACTCAAGCCAAAAGCCGTCAAGCCTTCTATGCAAGCTCTAGTAGCATTAGCGTACCTCTCTCCCATGTTGAACTGCACTTGTCCAAGAATGGTGTCGCTGTCCAGGATCCGAGCTCGAGTATCTTGTCTTTCGTCGCCTAATGCAGAATCTCGTCCAGAGCGTAGCGGCTGTAGTACTTGATCGATGGGCTTCCAATGCGCGATTTCGATCAGGATGATGCCAAGGCTGTAGATGTCGTAGATCTTGCGATACCCGCCTTTTCTGCCCGAGTCGAGATATCCTGGATGACAGTATAGAGACCACTTACTATCGTGAGGAGGTCCGCTCGACGTGAAAGAATTATCGCACGGCCGGGCGAAACCAAAGCCCGACATCAATAGTTTCCCGAAACCCCCGTGAGAAGAAGACTTAGTCCTGCAAAACAAGATTCCAGCACTCCTGAGACCTTTGTGAAGCCAGTTGACAGCATGCAGATAAAGCAAACTCTCGGCAATTTGTTGAGCAACCATAAGTCGACCGTCAAGGCCAATATCAGGCTCGTCGAATCGAGATAAGAGAGATTGTGACCGTCCAGGCCACGATCTCAGAATGATGCCGAAGCGAAGCTCGGATGAATCTTTGATATATCCCAGGCATGTGGGCAAACGAAATTCGTCAGGTCGATCCGGGTGGCTCAACAACCAAGTCAACCTCTCGACATTTCGGATACTCTGGGGATCGGGGTTAAACTCGGCAGGACCCGCAGTGCCCGGGACGGCGATCGTGTGGTAGCTTCTCCATTCAATCCAGATAGGTTCCTCGTTCAGAACGGCTAATGTTCGAAAGCCGTCATCTTCATGCGTCAGCAGTCGTAGGCCAGAAGCTTTGTGCGTACCCAAGAGCATTGACTGCTGCTTTTTCCTCTGCGAACTCATCTGGATGGCAAACGAAGTAACCCTCTCGATCGTATCGTGTAGCTGCAATTCCAGCTTGGTATCCATAGCACCAATCGATGCGTGTGTTGAGTGACGACAACTTGACTCTCGCTCGGCAGCAAGTAAGGCTTTCATGTCCTCTACAGTCGCGCTCAGTTGAAGTACAGACAACCATGTTCCATGGGACCACCAGAGAAGTTGATTCGTTTGATTGTCAGATACAGCTTCCTGTAAGTGATCCGTGAGATCTCGAAGTTTGTCCAGCCCGGCACGAAAACGCTTCTGGTCTTTGATGGCCCAAACCAGTCGTTTCGGATCCTTGGATACAACGAATACGTCTTCTGCAAGTCGACAGATATGATTCAATCCTCTAACATGTCTTGCCGAGTTCGACGTTGCATTGCCGTGGTCTACTTCATCAAGCTGGTCATACACTTTTTGAACAGCAGAAGACTGCTCGAAAGGTCCAGCGATGTCCAGTGTGCGCATGGAACCCGACTCCGGTTTCGAGCTGGAGTCCTGAGCTGGTCCGGAGTCGTAGACTGCAGTCAATCGATTGAGGTCATCTAGCACTGCTTTGATTTGCTTCAAGACGTCTAGTACCAACGGCTCATACGATTCGATATATCGAGGCCTGACTGGTGTTATGTTGGTCTTAGATATTCCAGCCAATTCTCCCCATCTAGACAGTCGGCACTGCTCAACCTTGAGACGTAAAACAAGGGTCTTGATCTCGACATCAGCACTTGCTGCACACCGGATGAGGTTGTATCCTTTGAATCGTTAGCAGAGGTCGGATATCGCCGATGGCCCCTTCCTGACCTTCGATAGCAGCTTCGAAGAGTTGCAATGCTAGCGAAGTTGCTCCTAGACCAATATCCATCTTCAGAAAGAAGTCAAAATCATGGGTACATATCGTCCGAGTACTTGAGAATGCATGCCTGACTTTATGACAGCATTTCGCAAGTCGCTACCCAGCTCTTGAGCCTCTAAGCCGAGCTTGACCGACTATTGAAGAACTCTCTAAGACGTCACGGCACTGCAGCCAGGTTCGAGCCGAGGCCAAGCATACGAACGTGTTACAAATCTATAGGTCAGAGGGTATTGATTCGTGGCAAGATAAGATGCAAGGCGGCCTGAACCGCGACTGCGTCTAGTGCCAGTAGCTGGTAATTGGCTGTTTGATGTTGGTACTTTTCCGCACTGGACAGTATCGCCGCTGCAACCCCCACGTTTGAGGGGTAGCCAGTGCACAGTACAGTACGGGAGTCGATGAATACTATCTCGCGTGTATAAACATGACTGCCGAACATGTTACCAGGTTATGGCTCTTGTACGTTTCTTTACAAGTCTTAGACCTCCCTGCTCTGCTCGGTATAAAGATTCCGTCGGACATAACTGGATCGTCTTCGTGTAACCTGTACGTTCAATCAAGTAACTTTAGAACATAATCCTCATGATTAACCCGAAGTCAGACCCGATACTTGCTTCTCAACCATGAGTCTCCATAACGAAGCTTCGAAGCTCACTCTGGTCGAATTTATCGACCGAGAGAGACCATTTTACTGGGTGAACAGAGATGGTTCTATGGGTCCTGCAGTCCAAATGAACTACGAAGCTGTGCCTAGAGACATCACAATAACGAGCTTTTGTGAGGTCCTGCGATTCTCACATAAATCGGCCATCCAATTGGTACGACTCATGACCGATGATGACGAGGAGGATTTTGTGGTTGCAAAAATAATGAACAAGCCTCTGGATCAGCAAAGACTGCACAGCGAGTTGAATTTACTTAGGAATATCCGCCACAAACACGTTGCAGCTGTCATTGGAAGCTTCACTGGCGGAGGTCAGAACGAGCCTAAGACCGGAGTCCTGATCTTCCCTCTTGCTGTGCAGAATCTCGATCAACTTCTTCGAGAAGTATCAGCACACAACAAAGGCAATGAAACTGGCGATTCGAGGGACTGGCGCCCTCACCCAAACACACAAAAACTGTTGTCTTACTTTGCATGTCTTTGCAAAACAGTACAGCATCTACACCTGAGAGAAAATCCGATAAAGCACCGAGATATCAAACCAGAAAACATCCTGGTCGACAGAGTCGACAACATTATCCTGGCCGACTTCGACATATCGAAGATATATGATAGCGCCGAGGAAGCCATCACGTACGGCAGTCAAGACGGGACTGTTATGTACTCCTCGAGAGACGTTTGGAGCACGAACGATCGCCAATCAACCGCACGTGGCTTGGAATGGGACATCATCAGCCTGGGATTTGTTCTCATGGAAATGGCGACTGTCGTTTTCGGCCAGACCTTGGAAGACATGAGAGCTAGGATGAAAACACTCCATCCAACTAGCCCAAACGAGCCTGTGGTAGTCTACTCTACAGCGCTGGAACAAATCCACGACTGGCTTGGAAATCTCAAGAGTGTAGCAGCAAATACTCCGCGAAGACTTCCTAGCCGTTTCGCGGAGCTAAGAAGATCCATTCCAGATTATGTGAATGAGTTCCTCATGGCAATTGAGGGCATGGTGCTTGCTGGACAAAACGAACAAGATCCGTTGGAGAAAGCGCAAGTAGTTTTCAGTGAACTGTCCGGACTTTGTCCTCACTGTTCTTGACAACTTGTGCGTTCTGGTTTCGGTACGAATATTCGTATGCTGGTAAGGGACAGAACAATCCCACCAAGCGCAAATCTCTCGAATTTCAATTGTTACCTGATTTCTCGATTTGAAGATCGATGTAGTTGGTTTACAGCATAAAGTTCCCGGCCAATCATGCGTTACCTAGCCTCTGCGAATGGAGACCTGTCGAATCAGAGCTGCACCAGGCTCTCAGTCTGGATCTTCAACATATACTCAGGCGTCAGATCAAAGAAGTCGTGCACATTGTCGACATGATCAAAGAAAGTTGGCTTGTCGAGTATGCCAGAACCGCAACCTTTCTCCCGGCATATCGAGCATTCATATCTGTTGGCGAAGGCGAAGATTTCCCAGTTCATGGTATTTGCACGGGCGCGACGTGCTTTGACCAGGGTTCTCGCGCAGTTGTTCAACTTATCGGAGATGCCCATGGTCAGAAGATATTCCTCAGCCTCTTTCTCCATCCCTCGTCGAACGTAACTAGCAATAGTGCTAAGGTATCCGATCTGAAAATGCTCAAGAGCATCCAAAGAAGTAGTTTTCTCAACTTCAGGCTGTTGGCTACCAAATTGGTCTTGTTTTGACAGCCAGGGAATGCGCCAAGATGATGATGGTGGCTTCTTGGGCTGACTACCGACCTCTAAAAGACATTGCAATGAGCTCGCAGAGCCGTGTAGAAACTTAACTTCCTGCTCAATCAGAGGCAATAGTTGGATGCCGTTGGCAGCAGTCCCAATCATGCGTTCTGTCCCGGAGCCGGATGGAGCGTCGACGTAGTCATAACAGCTTGGATTTGCCATTGCAACACGGCAAATATTGACTAGAGCAATCGAAACCGTGGTCTGATCTACTGTCTTGTCTAGACTTTCGGATAGTTGGTACGATCTGAAGACACGAAGTTCCGAAGGAGTACTCCTTGCGGCTCCAAATATCAATCTGTCAACATTAGACTTTGATCTATGTGATGTAGAAAAACCTTACGTTTGGCACATCTCTGACACAGATTCGAATGGCGAGGCGTCTTCGTTACACATACTCTGAGGAGAGTTGCACGGGCTGCGCATCTCGGGATCCATTATGCCGTGTAGCTTGATATGTAGCTGGTGGGAGTTGCCTGATCGTGCTCGGGGAAAAAACTGTCCCAGCAGACCTGGTCGAGGAAAATCCAATGTTTCGGTCACTTTACGTATAGTCTCTTCTAGAGAGAGTCTTGAGTGGCCCAGCAGAGCAGCAGCGAGCCTATGAAGTATCAGATCTCTAGATCAGACAACAAGTTGCTTTCGTATACTTTACCCTCCAACACCTGCACCGCAGATGAAATCAAAGTAGTGGTGAAAGCGGAAATCGTCGCCATCGCTAGCAAAATTTCTCATTAGAGGCGATGCCTTGCTTGTTGTCGCCGGAGGATCTTCTGCTTTTTCGATTTCGATGATACGTTTCATTAGGTGGTTCAAGATGAACAAACAAGCCGGCCAGGATGTTTCGTCAGCAGCTACGCCATGGTCAAAAGAAGGTACAATTCATCGATTTGATGAGAGCCGTACTCAATATCAGTGCCAGTTTCTGTGCCCAAGGTTTACGCTGGAATCGTGCTTTGCTGATAGTCGAACGTGGACATGTTGTGTTGTCATCATGATCGGTATCGACCATCTTGTTAAACTATCTTCGAATTATCTGTTAGTCAACGTCTGAAAACCTATGGAGCTTTGTATATGTGTTCGAGTATGCAGTATAAGGCTGCTTTCCTTCTGACCTCAGGCAGGATGAGGAGGAGCATTCGATGTGGTCAGATGGGGAAATTGGCTCTAATGTATGCAAAGGCTGCGCCTCGCAATGTATCTCGACAACGGTTGCTCGCATGATCGGCTCCTATGCGGATATGCTGAGCGTAACGATGACCCCTGCGTTTGGCCCTTCATTCCTTGCGGTATGTAGACGGCATCCAGTCACAGGCCAAACAAAGCATGACGACAAGGTAATACAGTGTTTGGATGGATTGCCAGGGAACAAAATGTTCTCGGAGTTGTACAGCAAGATGCAACGTGGACACCCCCACGACTGATTGCTGTACAGCAATATACTCCGTACTCCCTGCGAAATTAGTGGCTGCATATAGTCTCAGCCAATCAGCGTAGCCAGATATTCGTCGAGACCAGACCCACAAAATCCATGTTATAAAAGAATCAAATAATCCTCTTCGAGGAACAGAGCAAAGGACTCTTGCACCCGTCGAATACTTACTTTGAAATGAGCAAGACCAACAATCTGATCTCATTGTTTACTCCGAATATGGCTTTGTCGGGTTTCCTGCAACTTCCCGCAAAATTTCTACACATCACATGTCCCCTTGTTCCGCTGCTTTGGTTGGCCAGCAGAGAAAGCCTGCAGCCTAGAGGGCTGATGGTTGGTAGTGTCAGAAGTCGAGTCTGACGCGAGAACTGTGTTGTTTTGGGCTTGAAGTGCGACGTGTAGCAGTGGCTGCTGCAAAGCGGTACTCCCTTTGAATATGCAAGTCCGGAGGGCGTTGATCTCCGAGGATGCTGTTTGAACTAAAGTAGGTTAGCACATGAGTGGCAATCTTGATCCCAGACCTCTGTATTGATTGAGATGTTACACATCACAAAACCACTGCTAGCAGACTTGAGCGTATGGAGAAGCCATTGCTGTTTTGATGTGGAGTGTGATTGACAGAAGCACAGAGATGATTGTCTCCAAGTTGCCAACACTTCTGCGAAACCCACGACCAGCCGCTTGTTGGCAACAAATGCCACAAGCAGTTGATAATTCGACGCGTCCGGAACCTTCATATCTCCTTCATAGGCCCCTATAGTCCTGACAAGTCGTATAGTGGTATCTTGACTGAAGGAATACAGCGCTATGCTTATCGAGTGGGCTTTCTTCGCAGCAACAGCATCAGAGAACATGTGGTGCGCAGAGCAAAAGCAAGAGTGTAGGCAATCAAGCCTTTTCAGATAAGCATCCCCACCTTCCCCTTCTCGAAACCATGGGGAATCTCTGGTTGGAGCTCAGCCTGTGTTCCCTGCAAAAAGCTCTGCAACCCCAAAGATAAGGACATGGCATATCGCCTTGTCTCGGGTTGCGGCACTGGTCTTCGGCTGAGTGACGACGGAGATATCACCAATCCTAGGTACAAACATAGCATAAGTATCGTTCATGCTTTCCTTTCGTAATCCTTCTCCACCTCCAGTTTCTAGCAGTCACTATGAGCTTCTCATCAAGGACGAGTCTTCCATCGAAGGAGACAATCAGAAAAAGATGCACGACTCTCGAGGCCTGGGCACTACCGAAGCAAGAGTCGACAATCGCACCTGAGTATGTGTGGACGAACAAAGATATGGACCCTGTGCCCATCTCAGACCAGACTTGGGGGATGTGGACCTGGGTAGCATAGTAAGTCGAACCTTCGCATTCATCTCCTTCAACCCACTGATACTGGAAGTAGTTGGGCTACCGACGTTATCAATCTAGGCACCTGGGAGACCGCCAGCTCAATTATTCAAGTCGGCCTGACCTGGCGGGACGCTATACCCATCATGGCTGTCGGTACCCTTTGCGTTGCCATACCAGTTGTCCTTAACGGTGCCATGGGTGCTCACCTCCATGTTCCGTTTAGTGTCATCGTTCGCTCTGGATTCGGCTACTACTTTGCCTACTTTTGTATCGCATCGCGATGCATCTTGGCCATGTTCTGGTTGGGTATACAAAGTGCGAATGGTGCTCTCGCTATGCAAATTATGATCATGGCGATCTGGCCTTCGTTTGCTTCCTATGACTGGAGTGGTCCGAACAATACGGTAGGCTGAACAATCTGCCCCTATAGCCACCGGTTACTCACGTTCGACCAGCTTCCTAAAAGTGGTGGTATCAGTACTGCTGGCATGATAGCCTATTTTCTCTTCTGGATTATCCAACTTCCTTTGCTTCTGATACCACCTACCCGACTGCGTTACCTGTTCATTGTCAAACTGATCGCAGCTCCTGTCACAGCCGTTGCGACTCTCGCATACATGGTTCACAAAGCGGGTGGCAGCGGCGCCATCTTCTCACAACCAGGCACAGTGACAGGAGATACCAAAACATACCTGTGGCTAAGCTGCATGTCTTCCGTAACAGGGGTATGGGCAACTCTCGCTGTGAACGTGGCAGACTTTTCTCGCTACGCCAAAGGCCGCGCAGACGGTAAGCCGAACCATGCGCAATATGTTCAACTCCCAGCTTTGCCCATATTATTTACTCTCTGCGGTGTTCTGGGTGTCATCACGACCTCGGCATCGAAAGTGGTCTACGGCGAGTTTTACTGGAACCCTTTGAACATCATCGAGCAATGGCTCAAAAATGGACATGCTGGGAGAGCTGCAGCTTTCTTTGCTGCATTGAGTTGGTTCATTGCGCAAGTGGGAACGAACATTACTGGCAACTCTATCTCTGCAGCTAACGATTTGTGTGTCATGGCGCCCAAGTACATCAACATCAGGCGTGGATGCATTATCGCTGCTGTTGTATCTTGTTGGGTCATGGTACCATGGAAGATCTTGTCTGATGCGGAAACATTTCTCAGTTTCATGTCTGGGTACTCGGTCTTCCTTGCTCCTATGGCTGGTAAGTCTCGGTCGCGTCATATTGTATTGAAAGGCATCCCCTGACACTTTTTGTTCCTCTGCTTCAGGCATCATAGCCGCCGATTACTGGCTTGTCAAGCGCCGCCACATTGACGTACCAGCTCTTTACGACCCACACGGGCGCTACAGATACGTCTACGGCGTCAACTGGCAGGGCCTGGTTGCATTCCTTGTCGCCGTGTGTCCCAATCTTCCGGGTCTTGCCAACTCGATCAATGGCATCTCCATCTCTGCGGGAGCCAAACATCTGTACGCTTTTGACTGGTTGTATGGTTTTGTATGTAGTGTCGTCGTTTACACTGCGCTGAGTAAGCTGTTCCCTGCGAAGGAGGCACTTATATCAAAGTCAATATACTCTCTGGAAGTTGTGGAAGGCAAAGAAGCGGGTTCAGATCCGGACATTGAAGGTGGAAGTAGAGGCGTTTTCGAGAAGAATGGTGGAAATGTCGATGCTGTTGATGTTGGCAAGATATTTTGATTCATCTTCTATAGACACAGATAGTTTTGCAACGACCGATGGATTTCCAGTACACATAGATTAATCTTGTACACGTTGACTCTCTGTCTCGAGACACCTCCAGAAGCGCAAGAATGCTCAGCATGTCAAACCGCAATCGATCACAACGTTCTGTCCAGTCATGCTCCTTGATAACGCAAGTGTTCGCACTTGCTCGGCGACATCCTAGAACGACAGTCAGCAACCAGCCGCATCTCAGCGCATAGTCCAGATCCACTCACATCAACCTCTGGCAGTCTCTTCAACTTGGTGTTATTCTTATGCGCCTCCCTCTTTTGCTCCGAGAACTTTAGCCCCCACTCGGTCAACATCAACCCAGGAGCCACAGAATTAAACCTAATCTTCGGAGCACAAATGTTGGCCAAACACTTTGTCAAATGTATACTCGCAGCTTTGGTGACGGCATACGGCAACGAACTGCCACTAGGCTTGACACCAGCAATACTCGCCGTAGTGATAAAAGCACCCTCTGTAGCATCCAAGTGTTCGCGACATGCATACGCCAACCACATGTGAGCTTTTACATTGTAAAGAAAGCATTTATCCCAGTCGTCGTCAAAGTGCTGTTCGTCAAAGTTCATAAAGTTTGTTAGGCGCGTGTAGCCGGCGTTGGAGACGACGACGTCCAGGCGGCCCATTGTGCTGATTGTTTCTTGGACGAGCGAGGTGATGGCGTCGCGGTTGCCAATGTCTGCTTTTATGGCGTGGAAGCGAGGGGATTGTTGCGAGGGGACGGTGCTGGGTATGTTGTTGAGTTCCTTCAGGACGTCTTCGGCGCGAGAACTGTTGTTTGCATAGTTGATCACCTGTTTTAAGTTAAAGAAAGGTATGTGAATTTGACTTGGGATAGGACACACCACTCGAAAGTCTGGTGCTAGGACACGAGCAATGGCGGCTCCTAGACCTGCTGTGCCAGCTGTGATCAGAGCAACTTTCTGTGCAGCCATGAGGGAGATAGTGGCAGTGTTCCTCTACTTTGACGTGAAGACGAAGACTTGGAGAACTGAGAAAAAGACAGCACTAAACAATGTACTTGACCGAGGACCCCAGCAAGGACTGCCGCGGGGTAGCTACTTGTGTTTACAACCCTCCCACCTTGATATGCGGGTTCGTTCCGCTGTGGGTTCATTGGTATTCCGAAATGCGCGGCAGAGAGAGTCGGATGGTAATTCTTTCCGCGTGCCATGTACCAACAAGATGCATGAGCGGGCAGCACACAGATTGAGGCTGCTTGTCCAACTCTGTAACACGATGCTCATCAAAGAAAGAACATGGTCGTCGTGCTAGACAGAAGGCCAAAGGCCCACGGCGAAGTCTCGAGCTCCCGGAGCGAAAGCCGAGATCGGGCGGGCGAGCATGACGTAAAACGTGGTCGAAGTTTTGAGATATCGGACTTGAGGAGCTCCAAACAATTGTAGTTACGATCAAATCACAAAACATACACAATGGCTTCATTCTTCAGATCAGCACCCAGGGCTTTGTCTCGCGCATCAGCATGTCAGCCTCTGGCCGCTCGCGCCAGAGCTGCACCTTTCATGTACCGCGGACTTGCCACAAGTCAGGAACAGCCTCGCATTCGTCTTGGATCTGTTGCCCCTGACTTCAGCGCAAAGACGACTGATGTAAGCTCATCTTGTACGTGTGGTTCAGGAAACACTGACATTGTCAGGGCGACATCAAATCCTTCCACGAGTGGATTGGCGACAGCTGGGCAATCCTGTTCAGTCACCCGGCCGACTACACTCCCGTATGCACCACTGAGCTCGGCGCTTTTGCCAAGTTGAAGAACGAATTCGATGCTCGTGGTGTCAAGATGATTGGCCTGGTACGCAATGGAGATGACTTGACTGAGTAGAACAAAGCTGATGTCTGCTATAGAGCGCCAACGACCTCGGATCGCACGAGGGCTGGATCAAGGACATCAACGAGATCGCAAACACCAGCCTCCAGTTCCCCATCATCGCCGACCACGACCGCAAGGTAGCCTTCCTGTACGACATGATCAACGAGGAGGATCTCCACAAAGCCGCCATCGCCTTCACGATTCGCTCGGTCTTTGTCATTGACCCTTCAAAGAAGGTCCGTCTGACCATGATGTACCCTGCTAGCACTGGCAGAAACAGCGCCGAGGTGCTCAGAGTGATCGACTCGCTCCAGACGGCCGACAAGAAGGGCATTGCTACACCCATCAACTGGCAGGTTGGCGAGGATGTCATTGTCCCTCCTTCGGTGTCGACTGAGGACGCAAAGAAGAAGTTCAACAACGTGCGCGAACTCAAGCCTTATCTTCGTTATGCCGAGATCAAGTAGACTCATGGTCAGCTAGACAAGATCAGGACGCCCTATATAGATATGATGGAGCAAAATTAGATTTTCGTGTATCTCTGACATGCAACTTTATAGGGAGGGCGGTATTAGGTCGGTCTTTAGAGGCAGCGCCATGACACTTGCCAGAGATGCTCCTAGACCTGCAGCATACTTTGCAGCCTACAAGACCTTTAAGCGCTCGCTCATACCTAAGAACATAGACGGCATACCCGGCGAGCTTAGTCTGCTTGCCGCTTGCTAGTAGTGCCGCCGGAATCGCCATGTGGATTCCAGTCTTCCCGACACGGTGAAAAGTCGCCTGCAGTCGGCAGAAGGTAACCCTACCATTATAGGCATCGTTAAGGAGCTCTACAGAAGAGAAGGTTACAAGGCATTTTTCCCTAGTATCAGTCCCGTACTCAATGGCTCGTGCTGTCCCCACTAACGCTGCCACTTTCCTCGGAGTCGAATTGGCTCAAAAGGTCATGTCCAAGATGTTTGACCCGAGAGTATAGACCCACCCTGCAACAAGATTCCTTTCCATCTGACAAATATCGTCCTGTCTCGCTCCTAAGATCGGTACTCGATGTTATATTTGATCTTTGAAACACAATCTCGAGTCAGGCTCACACGGCCGGAAAGGCTTGGCGCTCGACTTGCCGCTGCGCTCCACGTTGAACCCTGGTCGATCACTGGTTGTTGGTCGCGACACCATCAACACGAAGGATTGACTACAATCTGCTTGCTGGCCTTGGGTGTTCCACCAATCTCACCTCTTTATATAATTGCAATAAGGAACGAGGACGGCGATAGGCCCAACAAATTGATCCCCTGTAGAGAAACCACGAGTTTCAAGACATCCATAAAAAGTCAAGTTTCTGCCTCCATCTTTTTCTCTCTTTCTTTTGTCAATTTTCTCACATACCATCCATCCACCTCCAGCCATGTCTACGGAAACAATCGTCCTTACAGGAGCCACTGGCTTCTGTGGCTTTGCCATTCTCCAGGAAGCTCTGCAATACGACTACAACATCCGCATCGTCGTGCGCAGCGCCGCAAAAGCCGACACTCTTCGCAACAACCCCTGCTTCAAGTCTCTGACCAGAGGAACACCCCGATGCAGCTTCTACATAGTGCCCGACCTCAGTGTCGACGGCGCTCTGGACGAAGCCTCCCAAGGAGCCGATTACATGATCCACACCGCCTCGCCGCTGCCATTCACAAACCTCGCTCTCTCGGCCGAAGAGCAGTATAACCAGATGGTGGAGCCAGCAATCAAAAACACCATTTCCGCACTCGAGGCTGCCAAAAAGTCGCGCTCGGTCAAGAGAGTGGTGTTCACTTCTTCGTGCGCCATCTTTATTACTCCGGAATTGCTGTGTGGGCCTGTGGAACAGCGTACAGTCGTCACCGAGCAGACTCTGAATTCGGAGATCGCGCCTCCGTATGCGAATGTCTTGGTTTCCTATGTTGCTTCCAAGACTTCTGCGTATCTGAGAGCGAACCAGTGGATGGCGGACAACAAGCCCGCGTTTGATGTCGTTAATCTGTGTCCGACGTATGTGCAGGGACGCAATGAACTCGCCACTTCGCCTGCAGATCTGATGACTACATCCAACGTTCTGTTCTTGAGGATGGCACTGGGATTGGCGCCAGCAGGCTCACCCGCCGAGGTGGCTTCAGTGGTGCATGTGGAAGACGTAGCCGCCATCCACATTGCCGCGCTCAACAAGGACAGAATCCCCGCTGGAGAATATCTGTTTGGACAAGAGGTGCAGTGGAATGATGTCAACAGGATCACCAAGGAACTGTTTCCCGAGCAGGTTGCCCAAGGGTTGTTGCTGTGTACTTCGGACGTGCCGACAAAGAGTGTGGTGTGCAGCAAGGAAAAGACGGAAAGGGTGTTTGATATCGAGCTCAAGCCAGTGGAAGACATGGTCGAGGACCTGATGGAGCAATACCTCGAGCTCTCGGGCAACAAGCAGCCAAACTCTGATGACGAGTAGCATGCCAGCTCTTAAAAGACCCCTTCACAATTTGGCATCCCCATTAATAACATCCTTGATCAGCATCAACCCTTCCTCTGCAAACCTCACCATATTACCCACTCTATCTCCTCCCAACCCCGTCTCTACCTCTCTAGTAAACGTCCCCTTCTCGCAATCCACAGCAAGCGCAACATATCCAGGCGTCCTGTTCCTCGTGTCCCCACCGGTGGGCCCAGCAGTTCCGGACTCGGCAATCACATAATCAGCCTTTAATTCTCCTCTAACATGCTTAGCCAACCCAGCAACAATTTCTGGCGTGGGTCCCGAGTAGCCTTTGATGTTTTCGTCGCTCCATCCTGCATAGGCGATTCGTGAGGGTAAAGTGTAGAGTGTCAAGCCACCTTTGTAAATCTTGGAGGCGCCGGGAGTGGATAGGATGGACGAAGACAGTAGACCTCCAGCAGCGGTCTCCGCAATAGCGACGGTTTGATTGCGTTCGTGGAGAAGCGAGGTCACTTCGCTGAGAATGTTGCGGAGTGATGGTGGGGGAAAGTGGGCTGAGGCGTCAGAGGAAGAGGAGCTCATTCTGGCAATTTTAAAGTGGTTGGAATTGAGGTTTCGGAGATGCAATGGAATTCTTTTTGATAGTAGCTGGGACATGGGAAAGAAAAGTGGTTTGTTCGTGGAGGTCGAAAGGTCGAGGTCACTCGGGTGTTTGTAAGCAAGAGGTCTGTGACGTGACCATGGTGGGGTACCTGTCAAGTCAGGGTTGCTCTTTTATTCGAGCAATGATGTGGCTTTTCTTTCTCCCACTGCAACATAGAGCGATATTTGAAGTATAAGAATGCTTGAAAGCTTCCGGACTGAAAATAATACCAGAGAGAGTCTATTGTTCTTTATCTCTCAATGGACTCTATCCTATTTACGCAGACCATTGTGTATTGCTATGTCTATATGTGTCACATGCTTCGGCGCATTGGGGAAGGAGGTCATGTAAGGAAGATAGCTGAATGGTTGGAGCGTATTACAAGAATTGATCATAGGGTAGCTCTGGGATCGTATCATATACCAGTGGTGGGATTGCCCATACCCTGAGATCGATTTCTGCGGTGCTTCCAGACCAGGAGCCAGATCAGACCAATTATCAAAAGCAACATGATGCCACCCATGACTCCACCGACAATTGCCGCAGTCTTGCCTGAGTTGCCGTAGCCAGCAGTAAGATCCTCACCAAATTTGAAGGGAGGGCCGGAAGTGTCGTCAGTCGGTAGGTCTGGGTAGGGCCATATTGGATCGGCAAAGACATTATCTTCTTCTGAGACTTGGTCATTGGACGCATCGGCTGCTGAAGTTTTGTTGTCAAAACCACTATAGGTCTTGGGAGCACGGGATCTCTATTCCTTGAGAAATCCTCCAAAGTCAGGCCAAGGAGCTCCACCAAATAGGCCGATCGCGCGCCAGTCAGGCCATGCCATAGTCTGCGAGATGCTTGGTTCTTTGTTGCCTTGCATCATCGAGTATGGCCAGTCTGGGTCGATATCATCGCGAGGGAGGTTGTGGTTCGAGTAGGACAGAATCAAATTGCCGGCGACAGAGTGAAAGAGAAGAGAAAGAAGAACAGCGAAGGGAAATGCCAGAAGCATGTCTAGATCCGTGCTGCAGTCGAGAGAGTTTGAAGCAATGACTTTGATGGAGAGATGGATGCGACCAACGGAATCGATAGGACTGAGGGTACTAATGGATCGATGGATATGGAACACTGGAGGAATGCCTCGGAAAAAGTGATGTGCGCCTGGTTAAGAGTGAGTAATCATCAACTAGCTGCAGAATGTAGTGTTGTCTACCTACTGATGATAACTTCTTCGATGTTGAATGATGAGAGTCGAGTCGTTGTCGCGTTGTCAACAATGATGGAGTTGTATCGAACAAAAGCAGCCAGAGGGAACTGCCAAGCAACGGGCAAGCATCCGGCGTGGCTCCTTCCCAAGAAGGAATAAGCTTGGCCGAGAGATGCGACCCACATGGCCACCACCTCTGCTTCCCCACACGCATCATGCCGATCTGTTCACCTCGATTGGCTCCTCCGCCGTGCCTATCTAACGGCAAGGTAGCATAAGGTAACTCCAATGGGGTATGATAGTCCGCTCTGCTCGCCGGTATCTGTGTACACTATCAGTGGACCCTAATTCAATTCCTTCATAAGTATTGCCATGTACCCGCCTCCATGAGGCTTCCCTTCTATTTCCTCGACAAACTTGTGTCACTTGTTCCTCCGCCAACATGTCAGAGACCGAAAAGTCGACCGTTCCCTTCGACGCGGAGAAGGACCTGCCTGGACCTCTCGCAGATGCTATACGCAATGGCAGTGTGGACAAGTCAATTTTACAACATGCTGGAGACGCAGATGAAGCCTTGAAGGCTTTCATGTCGCATCCGGGTGAAGTCATTGAGCTGGACGAAGCCACCAACAAGCGCCTCTTGCGAAAGATTGACTGGAACCTGATGCCGGTACGCATGTTCAGTCTGGCGGAATAAACGGTCCATACTGATTCCAGGCTCTTTTACAGGTCATGTGTATTGTCTATGGACTAAACTACCTGGACAAGACGACTCTATCATACGCCTCGGTCATGGGCTTGAAGAAAGATACAGATTTGCAAGGACTTGACTACCAATGGCTTAGTTCGATGTAAGAGACCGCATGTTCTGCCGCCAACCGGCCTGCGCGCTAAGAAGATCAGGTTTTACTTTGGCTACATCGCCTGGGAATATCCCACGAACAGGTTACTGCAACGGCTACCGTTAGGGAAATATTCGGCAGCCAACATTATTCTCTGGGGTATGACTTTGTGCACTTTCGCTGCCGTCAAGAACTTCTCAGGTGGAGTTGCTGTACGTTTCATGTTGGGAGGTATGTATAGCTATTCTTTGACGTATTATACCAGCAAGCTAATTTTCCTTGAAGTAACTGAAGCTGCTGTCACGCCCGGTTTCGCCCTGTTAACGTCTCAAGTATGCATTGAGGTCATCGCCCTCGCTGTGCGCAAAGTGCTGACTGTAAGCTAGTGGTACACCAAGAAAGAACAAGGGTCCCGTACAAGCATCTGGTTCTCATTCAACGGATTTGCCCAGATCTTTGGTGGTCTGGTAGCTTATGGTATCGCAAAAGGAACACGCCTGCACGGATCCAGCATTGAACCCTGGAAGATCATTTTCCTGGTTACTGGGTGCTTGACCATTTGCATCGGATTCATCTTCCTTTGGGTTGTTCCCGACAGTCAACTCAATGCACGCTTCTTGAGCAAAGAGGATCGAGTTCTTGCCATTGAGCGTGTCAGATGCAATCAGCAGGGAATTGGAAACAAGCACTTCAAGATGTACCAGCTCAAGGAGGCACTGCTGGACCCTTTGACATGGGCATTTTTCTTCTATGCTCTGGTAGCTGATATACCTAATGGTATGTATACTGAGAGACTCAAACCACATGGTTGCTGACTCAGGAATTCAGGTGGTATCTCCAATTTCTTTTCTCAACTCATCACATCTTTCGGCTACTCTGCAGAAGAATCCCTCCTTTACGGCACTCCTGGCGGTGCAGTCGAAGTGATCGCCCTCATCGTTTGTGGCTATCTAGGCGACAGGTACGGCAATCGTCTCCTGATCTCAACCTCCGGGCTCTGGATCTCGACTCTGGGCATGCTCCTGATTGTGTGCTTGCCGCTGCATAACAACATTGGACGCTTGTTCGGATACTACCTCACTCAGGCCTCACCTACCCCATTCGTCGCCCTGCTGAGTCTGATCTCCACGAATGTTGCTGGTTGGACGAAGAAGACAACGGTAGCCGCTCTCTACCTCATCGGCTACTGCGCCGGCAACATCATCGGCCCTCAAACCTTCCGCCCCAAAGATGCTCCCAGATATATCCCTGCAGAGATCGTGATTGTAAGAATTCTACCAACTCACTCTTGTTCCGTGCTAATCTTTGGATTATAGATTGTATGCTATCTCCTCTGCATCGTCGACATTGTCTTCATCTACTGGTACTGCAAGCGCCAAAACAAAAAGAGAGCCGCCATCCGTGCGTCGGAGTCATATGTCAAGTTGGAGAACCAGGAATGGTTGGATCTGACCGATCGCGAGAATCCCGAGTTTGTTTATACTCTGTAAGATAGGGGTAGACTATACATGTCGAGCATCTTTTGCATTATGATTACGAAACACTTTGGATAGATAATATATTCTTGAGATATACTCAAAAGTGATAGTGAACTCGTCGTTTCTAGAGCACTGTCCCAGTCGCCGAGACACTGTATTATAGCACCATGGAAATGCAGAATACTTTTGAGGATGAAGTATTGTCCAAGGAGAGGGGTTAGCTCGGAGCTGCTTCTATGGTCACGCGTCTAGTTCAACTTGCAACTGTGCATTTTTATAGTACACTACAACACCTCTGCTGGCTGAGGAGAGGGCCTGTCTGTCAGAAGTGATTGCAGTTTCCATCTAATTCAGCACGTGTTTCTCTTAAGAGAGCGTGGTTTCTCAGTACCAGCCTTTTCATTCTTTATACGAGACAAACACAGCAGGTAGACGTAAGATGGCTGTGAGAGAAAGATACAAGTATTCTCCTTATGCACCCCTAGAACGGATTGCTCAAACCTTCGGTCCGATCTTTACCTCTGTCGTGCAAGAGCTTGACAACCACTTTCTTCTTTTCTGCATCCCGACCAGCCCACTTCGATAGCTGATACATGTTCAACTCCTTGCCCTTCTGCACACGGCCAACAGGGGGTAGAGGAAACTTGAAGCCGCGGATAGTCTTGGAGTTTCTGATTCTGGCTTTCCTGTCCAGGTGTTTGGCGGTCAAGTGATGTGATTTGCGGGTGTCGGCATCGAGGTCGAGGGCATTGAGATGATGAGCGAGTTCTGTGTCGTTTGCTTGGTCTTCGGCAGTGCGAGCGTGTTTCTTGGAGGTGGGGGAGGAAGCGACGGGGTAGCCGTTTTCATGACAGCGTTCTTTGTCGTCTTCTCTGGCGTCGTCGGAGTCGTCGGGGTCGATTGTGCCGTCGAGATCCATGACCTCGGTATCGTCGTCGCTGGGGCCTGGCAATTTTTTCGAGGGTACAAAGGGGTAGGGTACCGGGCTGATGATCGTGAGACCCGTGCCAGGGGAAGGTGGGTAATGGCGCCGGTCTGTGAGTTCCCAGTACACGACTGCTCTCAGATGTCTGGCGCGGCGACGTCTGCGGAAGCCTGTGGATTCAGAAGCGGTGCGATTGTTCTCTGGCGACGGGATCTGGGGAGGAGTCTTGGGTGTTGCCATAGCGATGGGAGTTTGGTCTTCTCTAAAGCGTCAGTTCTGGTGAATATGGCCATGGAAATGCAAGAACCTGAGTGCTACGCAAGGCATGTCCAGCGAGAGAGACTTACCAGAGGTGCTGTTGCAAAAAGACCGAAAGAAAGAGGAAACCAAGACCGATTTCTGTATGGAAAGCTTGCGGTGTTGTGTCTTTCACGCAGGCTCTCAAGACGAATGCACCAACACGAATCCGATGCTGCGATTCCTCTTCATCCAACCAACTCCATTGGTCGATCTTAGATCAAGCGCGACTGGGATGTTGATTTGCCATTCTCTCTCTAACCGTAGACCAATAGACCGCTCCGGCGATTCCAGCAACACCCACAGCCAAGAACGCAGCTCCATGAAAAGCAGGTTTGAAGAGCCCTTGTTCGAGCAACCGCATGTTCGAAAAGTACCGAGTCGTTCCATATGCGATACTGCCAGCCCCACTTCCGAGCAACGCACCCACGAGAGCGTCTGACTTGTCGTTGTGGCTCTTGTTCTCGTGGAAACGCTTCTTGTGCTTGGTGGGCAGAATCTCGGCCAGGTCGAGTTGGTTGAATCTTTCCACACCGATGCCGAGAGCGAGGAAACCGAGACCGGTACGCATCCATGCCAGGTATGTTCGCTCCGAGGCCAGATGATCGCGAGCGGTCGATCCGGTATTCTTGAAGACTGGCGTGCTGAATCTCGAGAAGAAAGACATGATGCTGGTGAGTATGCTGCCGAGCGCCTAATTATACGCCAGATGATATTCAACAATGATAGCTATCTAGTGATACTGATGTCCAAGAGTGAAAGACTGCAGATAAGAAAAAGAAACAAGGGCTGATGTCGATAGGGCTCCGAAGAAGTTTCAGCCGGGTTGACGGCAGGTGAAGCCGAGATTGATGGTATTCTTGGCGCGGGCTTCGATGTATTTCCATCGAGTCGGCGAGTCTAGGACGACCCATCGATGAACCGTCGCACGTTCTTAACGTGGGTGCTGCCCTGCTTCGCTGTCGTCTTCTTTGCGATGCAGCTCTTCAGATACTTCCCACGCGCTCGACTGACCAGCCTAGCTGAACTGCACCAAACCACTTCCGCACCTTCCTCGAGGCCTTACTCGTCTATCCCGAACGACAAGATGGCAGATACCAATGCGCAGTCGCACGAACAACAGGGCAAGCAAGATACACCTCTGGGATTGCCTGAACCGCCAGCTGGCGGCATCCAGCTCGACGTCAGCTCTGGCGAAGGCGTGGCCCTCGATCACCTCGGACCCATGGTCGTCAACAAGGACGGCACGATCTCTAGAATCACAAACTGGGACACCATGGCCGAAATCGAGAAGAAGAACACCTTGAGGATTTTGCAAAAGAGAAACAAACAGCGTCTGGATGCTCTTAAGCAAGCAGAAGATGCTAAAAAGCCATGATCAAGTCGTACGTACGCTATGATGGACTCGGGATTTTGAGCGATGCGCTCATGCGACATCTCTCTGTTCCATCAAATGGCAATCGCGACCCTCTCTCGATATATCCAAGGGAAATGACTGTCGGCCTGCAACAGTTTACACAGACTTGGACGCCGCCGCACCTCCCTGAACCTGCAGCCCATCGATATCCCATATGAAATCCGCCCAGAATGTTATTTCCATGGAAATATGCTGGCAGCGCGCAAAAATCTCCATCTTAGGAGACCTCGAGCAATACATATGACTTCTGTCAGTCAGATGTGAAGCGTTCGCTCATTCATCCAATCATTGATGTGATAGACCAATTTATTGTTTCGATTCGTCTGCTCTTCACCCTTCGGACCAACTTGCACATGCTGAGAATCAATTTGTCACACTCTCTTCATCGCAAAAGACTATCACAATCTCATGCTCTATCGCTGTCTTGCATTGACATGTGGTATTACTTCATGTAAAATGTACAGTCAGTCAACCGACAGGGATGTGGCCATCGAGATACCTGGACATACCGTTTTCTCTGTGGATTTCGCTCCCAGATGTCTATACTATTGTGCATCTTGGTAAGCACATTGTTACTGCCTATCGCATATGGGGAGGGATTATGCCACATACAAGACATGGTTTCAGACTAATTTTGCCCGAACCGCATCAATAGGATTCTGCGTGAACTTACCCGGCTGAGCGAGGAGAACACAAGATCAAATGCAAGCCGTATGCAGTCAGCCACCACTTCAAGCGAACTTTATAGCGAGATCTGCCACGCCAAGTCTCATCCTGCATCTCGATTCTGCAGTACACATCACGCGTCTGTAGCTTTCAAGCAGCGAGATTCGACTGCATTTATCCCCGCAGCACCGTCTCTGAGATTATTTATCTACGATCTTTTCCCTTCTCTTTGCTTGGATAGTTAGCATTCGCATCTTTGCTTCTGAACGCTACCTACCTTTTTCTCAACCACAATGACTGTCTCCAGAAAATCGGAAATCGCTACGAATACCACTGCCACGGATCCCAGCTACGACGAGCGTGAAGTCTTTATAGACGACAAATCCCATTCGATAAAATATCGGACTTTATCCTGGCAATCTGCAGCATTCATCATGATCACGGAAATTGTGACTGGAGGCACTTTGACTTTGCCTCAAGCAATCGCTGTCGTCGGGCTCGTCCCTGGTACCATCATCATTATCTTCTGTGGAGTTTGGGCTCTGTTCACGTCGTTCTTGCTCATCGATTTCAAACTCAATCATCCTGAAGTGCATAACATGGGCGATGCGGGATTTATCTTGTTTTCTCCTTTTGGATTGGGAGCAGTCGGGAGGGAGGTGTTGAGTATCGGCACCATCCTCTTTGCCATCACTGGAGTGGGCAGTATGAGCTTGCTTGGGCAGCTTGCTTTGCAGACGTTGAGTCAGGGTGGCATGTGTGCAATGTCTTATCTGGGCATCTGGACATGCATAACATTTCTTGTTGCTATACCCAGAACCTTCGGCGCTGGGCTACAAGGCTTTTCCGTGGCTGCCTGTATCTCAGTCTTGGTCGCAACTCTAGTCGCGATGATCGGCGCTGGAGTTGAGCCAACTCCAGATCGTGTGGTTGTTGCCACAGCTCCCAATACGTTCTACACAGCCTTCCTAGCCATTACCAATCCTGGTAAGATGTTTTGAACGTATGGGAAACAATGGCTGCTAATTGAGAACTTCAGTTCTAGCATATGCTGGCCACTTTCTCTTCTTTACCATCATATCTGAGATGAAGGTACCAAGCGACTCCAAGAAATCGGCCTGGGCACTTCAGCTCTTCAGCACGACGTGGTATGTCGTCTTTGCTGTGGTGAGCTACTGTTATCTTGGTTCCACGGTTCAATCTCCCTCATTCCTGAGCCTGTCAGAGACATGGGCAAAAGTGGCATGGGGACTGTTTCTGCCAAACATATTGGTTGCTGGAGCGCTGTACAATCATTTCGCTGCGAAGATCTTATTCGTGAGGATGTTTAGAAACAGCAGGCATCTCACGGAGAACACAATACTGGGATGGGGAGTCTGGATACTGCTGCTTGCTATTGCAAACGCTTGCGGGTTCGTGTTGGCCACAGGTGTACCGGTACGTGGATTTCTCAGGTTCTATCCGATACTCAACTAATATTTGACAGTTCTTCTCATATCTGGGTGGTATAGTCGCATCAGCTTTTGCGTCCTGGTATACCTATGGTCTTGCAGGAGCATTCTGGTGGCATGACACTCACTATCTTGGAGATGGCTGGAGATCTGTCAGAAAGAAGTGGCCGATGTTCTTGCTCTGCTTCGGCACTCTGATTTTTGGCGCCTTCATCTGCGTTGGTGGACTCTACGCGATCATCAAATCATTGATAGAGGCTTATGCTTCTGGCGCTGTAGGACATCCCTTTACCTGCTGAACACCTCGATAACCAGGATTCAGATCTCAACATCGATCCAGGGCTCAATATGACTCTTCCTTACCACGAGATTCCAATTCTGTTCTTGACAAAATCGCCAAAACTATACTCAGATCGTTAGAAGAAAGAGCTCAGGGTACTCATCAATGCAAACGTTATCCGAGATCCAAGTTCACACATGTTCTTGTTGGTGATCGTGACGGAGAATAAAGATTGCTGCTCCGGCCAAGACGACATGCTCCCGGGCAAGTATTGGCGAGCGAGATGCATTCGGCTATACTTGCCATACATTAACGATTGGCCAGCAAGTGAAACCAGAATCGGAGCTGCTCATGTTGGTGTCCGTCGGAGCAGAACATTTCTCCTTAGCTTGTTTCTTCTTGAGAACATCAATCCTGACTGTTTGTAATTCATCTCTGCCAGACCATGTCGTCGCCAACTCAGTATGCCGGAAGCGAGGATGCCGGACAGGAGCTCGGGCGAGCCCTGGCGAAAGAAACCTGCCTGTCACGGGCCAAGCCGAAGAAGCATAGCAGATGCGTTGGCAGCGACCAGGTTCCTGCTCTCTTTTGAAGCCCAAGGCAGATCCGCCATCGACTTGTCTTCGCCAATCAATATACAGGACCCGGGTATATCGACATTCGTGTTGACGCAGACACTTCCAAGTACCCGTACTTGTTGGGTAGATTGAACAGCCTCCGCACTGTGCTCCCCAGTCTCGGCCATCCACAGCGCTACACGCCTACTGCGGTGTCACAGTTGGCATATCTCTTTCAAATCTGGTCGTTAGAGTTCTGCGGATAACCAGAAGACCATGAGACGGGGATTGATGAGTCAGGTTTCCTTCTCGTTCCGATCCAGATCTGTTCCAGCCCCAGCATCATTGCCTGTCAAAGCCGGTCCTCGAATCCCGCACCTGAAACGCTACCCAAGTCGCACCTTCTCAGGCTTCAATTGACTTTTAACAACCACAGATCATCCTACTGTGTACTGTGTGACTGACAGCAGGAACTGCCGACATAAGATCAAAACTGTCTAAATATATCAAGGCTTCAAGGTGCGTTTGTTTGTTCTGCGGTAATGACCGTGCTCTGCTTCCCAGCCACTGCATGTTTCCTGCCACCTCGATTTACCAAGTCTGCTTCTCATACCCAGCCCCTCGAGTAATATTATCCCTGTTTGACAAAGCACTTTCTGGGCCACAAACCATGTTCCTGGCCGATGCCCATGTTCTGCAATTACCGGTCCACTTTTTCCTGCCCAAACCTTCTTCCATGTCTTTGTACCAAGCCGTCATACATACTAAGCGTCGCAACAGAGGCAGTTTAACGTCGATACAGCATTCGCACAAGTACTTGTGCTGGTGGGTGGCTTGCGAAACAAGGAGTTTAGGCTTCAGCCAAAGGAATTGAGCGGCAACGGTCAAAGTAGCGGCTCTGGATCCACTACCAGCCTTCAAACTGTCGCATCAACGGCGCAGTTCTTTTGACGATCTCCACGACTCTCACGACCCATTGGCATCATCGCAGAGGCAGCAGCGGCGAGCGCAAGACCAGAGCAGCTTCAGTAACTCGTCACGGACGTCAACGTCCCCGGATAGTGGTGGTCCAAGGCTACGCCGAGACCCACGACGAGCAAACGATTCAAACGACTCTCGACCCCGTGTGAACAGACACAGACCGCCTTCATTCGAAAGCGCGCACGCAAACTTTCACGAACCGCGAAGAGCGCAACGACACCCGACCTCGACCGATCCTCAAGGCCTCGGGCCTCATCCAGCTCTTCGCATCTCTCGTCGTCAACACTTTGCGATCCTCTACGCAGTCGAAGAAGCAATCCGAACACCCTACCCATTCACACCTGTCCTGGAAGAAGAGCAGGAGAGGATGTCCAATCTCATGGGCGACAGTAATCAGGGCAGTGGCCGGTCCGCTCCCTCGATACGCACGCCTCGCAACATCATGGCAGACCGTCTTGCAAGAGAGGCCAGAAGAGAAGCAGAAGCCAGTCGCCAAAGAGAAGGCGAGCAGAGATCGTCTGATCCGGAGCGCAGAAGAGCTGCAGCTGCCGTAATGGAGCGTATGGCTGGCCAAGATGCCGCTCCATCATCGGCTCGTCTGTCAGAAGACTCTCGAGGCGACATTCCCTACAGGCAAAGATCTCAATCTCAATCGGCGCAGCAAGGAAACAAGACACAACCCGCACCTGGACACAGAAGATCTCAGACGACCTCGCAATCTGGAGCCCGCGTGTCATCGGCTCCCAACCCGTCTCAGTCCGCTCAGCCCAATGAAGTCGAAGCCGAAGACATGCCACAGTCAGGCACCCACTCGTCATTCCCCCATGCATTTGAAAGATGGGAGATGTTGTCATCACACTGGGAAGGTCTCACATCGTACTGGCTCCGTAAGATCGAGGGTAACACTGAGGAGATTCGCGGTACCAATCCGTCTCACCCTGCGATGCAACGTCAAATTCAGGATCTTTCAGCTGCCGGAGCCAATCTTTTCCATGGACTGGTCGAATTACAGCGCCTTCGTGCCAGCTCCGAGCGCAAGTTCAAGAGATGGTTCAATGAGATGAAGGCTGAGCAGGAAAAGTGGCAAGAAGATCGTGCGGATTTGCTGGGTCAAATCAATGCCGAGCGCCTTCTCGTTCAATCAGCAGAGCGCGACATCGAAAAGAAGCACGCAGAGTTTCTGCATGAGCAAAAACGCGCGACTGAATATCGCAGAGAATTGCTCATCGCCAAAGCCGAAGCCAGACGTGCTTGGGAGAGTCTTGGTGACATGGAGGCCACGAATACCGAGATCATGAGCAACCTCCGTCAAGGCCTCCCCACTAACATTGGAGGTATCCAAGTCGTCCCTATGCAGGCCACCAACAACCAGGATCAACAGCGTCGCGAGCGTCCTTCTACCACTGGCGCCAATGTTGGCGACAGCCCTCAGTACCATCAGGCAAGAGCTCAGCAGTCTCCACAGACTCAGCCTGGTCAACAACAGTACCAGCCCATCGTTCCCGACATTCAGTATCAGGACGACGAGCCATCGCCTACAAACACCGATCCCTTCACTGAGTCTGTCAGAGCTGGTCAGCAGCTTCACCACGAACCCGACCTTCAGCAAATCGAGTCCGATGCCCGTCAGTCTTACCCCTCGGGCAGCACTCCCGCTTCGACGTCGACTGCTCGTACCGCCATCTCCCCTCACCAGCAGCGCCGTGACCTATCTCCTCAGGGTGTCTCACCCCTTTCGCCCAATGTCACTACCACCCGTCCCGTCATCCAGCCTAGCCAGGCCGCCGCCGCAGGTGCAATTAATGAACAGCCCGAGCTCTTTTACCAGCAGCCTCCCGGCAAGGTTTACCTCCACTCTTCACCTGCAAGCGGCACTGCACGCTCCAAGACTCCTGTCACCGAACCAGTCCAAGTCACCCGCGATCTGGGCTCGCGCCCTTCTTATGAATCAGACACCACCGAGGGTACCGAGTACGAGATTGATGAACACGGCGTTGTCCGTCGCGATGCTCAGGGCCGCCCTGTCGTCTATCGCAACCCTGGCCGTGGTGCTGGCCAGAGCACCAGCCACGTCTCTTCCGAAGAATACGACACTGCTGCCGATGTCGCCCATGAACGTGAAATTGCTGCTCGTTACGGCGTCGGCGTGCCTCCTCCCGTTCCTCGCGCTCCCACTAGCAGCGCTGAGGCCATGGCTTCTTTCGCCACTTCGACTGCCGACGATGTCGAACCTGCTGGCTACCATGACGTCGAGCCTGCCGACTACGAGGGCGCTGGCTACGGCAGCGACTGGGAGGCTCTCCAGAGCAGACATCATCACCCCACCCGTCTCTCGGACGTTCTCGAGGAGGATGAACGTAGTCGCACCACTGCTGAGTAGTACAAGCATGAGGACGACAACGACAGCTCCATCCTGGACGGCGCTGCTTTCGCCAGCCTTTTCAGCCTGAAGAGCGACGATGCTAGCAGTGACGAAGACAGTACCGACGAGGACAGCAGCGATTATGAAGAGATCATCTTCCGCCCTCGCTCGAGCGACACACTCGGTTGATCAAGGTCGACAACCAAATCCAACCACGACACGACGATTTTCTTTTCCCTTTCTTGTGAGACGAAAGCAGCATGACGGCGTGACTCACATCAATCTGCTCGTTCTTGCTTTCGCCTTCATCCCACTTTTTTTCTTCGCTGGTTTTTCTTCTTCTTTCCTTGCATTTCTCAATACGCATGCCGTTCTTCAAAGCGCGGCGCCAACGGGGAGCCTAGGTGGTGGTAATGACTCTTTGCATACTCGGGATGGTGGTTCTTGTTTTCACGACTTCGGATGAGGTGGGAAAAGGAGGAGCGCACAAACGACATCATGCAACGCAAAAACGCACACACATACGGGGCCTTGATCTTTCTTTCTTCTTTCTCTGCACGTTTTCCTTTCTTCTTTGCTTCTTCTGGCTGAGGTGGTTGCTCTCTGAGGGTGATTGCTGATGACTTGCCCTTTTTCTTTTCATTTGCTCTTTTTCTTTTTTCTTTTGGCTGAGGTGTTTTACTCTTTCCGAGTGACGCTGATGACTTGCCCCTTTTCTTTTCATGTTTTCCTTTCTCCACTCTTCTTCGCTCTGGATACTTCTTGCAGACTTGATGCTATCCCTTTTAATGAGCTTTCTGTTTTTCTGTAGCGAATACTTTGCTTTTTTTCTATACCCCCCAAACTCTTTTTGCTTTGCTAGTTCCAAAACTTTGCTTTTGATCCAACCCTTTGACTGAAAAGTGATTTGTGGTCGTCGTGTCCAATGTTCTTGATCTTGTCAGTGCCTTATATTGCTATTCAACATCACCTGTAGAAAGAGTGACAATCTATCGTTTCCTATGTTCGGTCTTTGTTTTTGAAAGACTCAGGTATCGATGTCTCGCTTTCCCCAGATGCCTATGATCGCTTTTCAGATAGAGACTTTGGATGCTGGTGTAAGAACTACGACTTTGCTTAAGTGCTCTCTCTACTTAATCTCTGTGACTCTGACTCGAGTCGTTCGAGTATAGGTCTCTGTGCTTTGTCTCCATTCATGGCTCTGGGCATCAAGATTGTCTCCTTCTAGGCTGCATTACTCTGTTTGTGCATACTCGTCTCTTCTGTACAGTGTCTAGTGGCATCTGTTTCTCGCACGAAGCACACAAGGGCAATGAAGCAGTCTTTCTGTGCTCTCGATGTGTCTCGTGAGTTCTTTGCGCGGCTCTTCGTCTTGGAGGCTACAAGGAGCCAATCAGTGATATGAGTTTCTTGCTGATACATCTCTTCACCAACTTGATGATAGTCTGTATCTCGAAAAAAGAAAACCGGGATGCCGGCGACATACTGGTGCATTCTTTTCCTTACGTTTTCGTCTAAACTTAGGAAGGCCACTTCTACACACCGTCTTCGTTACAATGCATGCAGTCGCATTTACAGAATTCGTCAAGACAAGCTGCCGTCTCGCTCCCTCGCATGCATGAGAGCCTTTTGTCAAGCGAACAGTCACACATTCAAGGGGTTGTCCTCTATCATGAACTGTAGCCATCAGCTTCAACAAGGCTCCACATCTACATGCATCGCAGACGAAGACGCATACCAAGGCGGTCTTGCTTTTGCTGTCCGGCGATGGCAGAAGATATAAAGAGCATTGACCAATGGGAAGGACAAGGACTATAGCATTTGCTGATCTTGTGATGGGACAACTCAGCCACAAGGAAAGACAGATTGCGCTTCTATCAGCGTCGGAAGAGCGGCTCTGGATGAGAAGGAAGAGAAAGCATCAAAAAGAATTCACAGCTGCACGAGTATAGGGTCAAACGAAACGAAGAAGGTCCATGCATTTTTAATTGCTTTCATCTAGCTAGAGCTCAGAAAGATCTCGGGCCACTACCAGCATCCTACCGGCGCGTATGAGCATCCTTTGATGAAGATAGACAAGAAAGACCTGACGGTAACGTCCTTCGGATGTAGAGCCATCTACCAGACAGCAGCAGGAGTGGCACCCCAAGGGTCAACGTCGGCGGCAGCGGCCGACTCAGTTCCCCAAGCATCAGCAGCAGCGGGAGCCTCGGTGAAGGCATCGGCACCGGCACCAGCACCAGGGGCAGCGACATAGCCGGAGGTCTCCTCGTCCTCGTCGTCAGTAATGTCGTCGTCGAACTCAGCCTTGCCACTCTCGGGCTTGAAACCCTCAAGGAAATCGGGCACAGTCTGGTCGCTCTCGAGAAGGATGTTGACGAGGAAGGGAGCAAGGTCCTCGTTACGCTCATTGTAGAACGAGGTAGCGTGGCCCTTGTGGCCGATGCGACCGGTGCGGCCAATGCGGTGGATGTACTCCGAGATGCCGCCATACTCAACGCCAGGCAAGTCATAGCAGATGACGTGGTTGACCTGAGGAACGTCGATGCCGCGACCGAAGACGTTGGTGGCAATCAAGATACCCTTCTCTCTGCTCTTGAAGGTGCGCATCGAGTCTTGACGCTCCAGCTGAGAACGGTCGCCGTGCATGAAGTTGGTAGGGAAGCCGCGGTTCCAGAGGTAATCATCGAGCTCCTCAACAGCGCCCTTGCTGTTGCAGAAGATCAAGGTACGGCAAGGCTCTCTGGCCATCAGGAGGTCATACAGAGCTTGCTTCTTCTGGTTACGTTCGACGAAGATGATGTCCTGAGTGACGTTCTTGTGAGTCGAACCAGCACGGCCAATACGGACACGCATGGCGTCCTCATCCATGTAGGTACGAGCCACCTTACGGGACTCCTTGGGGAACGTGGCAGAGAACAAGAGGTATGCGTGGTCGGGATCCTCGTTGGCATCTAAAACATGGTTAGCATCGGCTTGAAGTATGCCAAGATTGAAATACTTACCACCGCCACCCATGATCTTGGCCATCTCATCCTCCCAATCAGGAGTGAGCATCTCATCGGCCTCGTCAATGACCGTGAACTTGACACGTCTCATCGAGAGGACATCGGGCTTGTTCATCAGATCGTTGAGGCGACCGGCAGTACCAATGAGCAGATCGCAACCCTTTCCGAGCTCCTGAAGGTTGATGCCCATGGGGATACCGCCGTAAGCGCAAACAGGGCGCAGCATGGAACGATAACACAAGCGACGAGCCTCATCGAAGATCTGTTGAGCAAGCTCGCGAGTGGGGACAACGATGACAACCAGAGGCTCAGCGCGAACGCGGCTGCCAGCGACAGGACGAGGTCCCTGGAGCTTGCGGACCTTACCCATCAGCTTGGAGATGATAGGAACGAGGTAAGCGGCGGTCTTTCCGGAGCCAGTCTGGGCGACAGCAACGAGATCGTGACCGGCGAGGATGATAGGCACACAGTATGCCTGGATGACGGTAATCTGTTCGTAGCCGCAGAGCTGGGTGTTGGCGAGAACCTGGGGGTGAAGGCCAGCGGTTTCGAACTGTCAGGCAGTTAGCGTCATGTACGTTCTAGTCAAGAGGTGACAAAACTGACACTGGCGATGGGTGAGAACCTTCTAGGGCCCTCGACGTTGGCTCTGAAGTCCATGATGTGGTCGAGAGAGGTTCCGGCTCTGTGGCGTTCACCGAAGAGCTGCTGTTCCAGCTCAGCATCGGGAGGGCCGATGTCACCCTCTTCGCCGTTCCACTCATAGACCTGAGCAGTGGTGGCCCAAGTGGGGGTCAGGTCCGAGGTGGGAGCGTTGTAAGCATCGTAGTCCATAGCCTCGTTCTTCACCCAGCCATGGGACTGAAGGGCAGCGAGGTCCTCGGGGCTAGGGCCAGTGGTTGAGGCGGCGGGAACCTGACCATTGTGGTCCTCGGCGGGTGCGTTCTGGGAACCGTTGTCGGACATCTTGGGAAAGTGCAACGATCTGATGCGGATGAAGTGGTCAGCCAAGGCACTTGGTGACTCAGTTGTGTCAAGAGTGGTGTGGCTTGATGTCAATGGAAGACACGAAGCGCGAAGTGGTAGGGAAGGAAGTTGATGAAGGAAGTTGATGGAGGAAGGTGATGGAGGAAGTTGATGGAGGAAGGTGATGGTGATCAGGGAAGGTGATAATAAAGCAAGTGATCAGAGATCGTTGATACGCGCACGGTGAGTCGGCAGTACCTGGTAGTATTGAGGCTTGAGGCGTGAGGCGCTGCCAAAGGCCGAGTGATTGTGCAGGGGTGAGAGCTTTAGAGTGGAAGGAAGCAGATGAATGAGAGTTGAGGTGGTGGAAAGGTAGCTGTGGAGTTGAAGGGGCAGGACTTACAAGTGCGCGAGACGAAGTGCGCAAAGTGTTGAGTGAGAGAGAGCAAGTCCGTTAGAACTCGCTGACAGGCTGAGAGACAAGCGCGTCAGTGATGCTGATGCTTGATATGCACCCGAGGAGGGAAGGTGTGTTGAGCTGATAGATGAATGGAAGCGTGAGGTGTGAGAGAAGAGGGATAGTTAGGTACTTACACTGCTCTTGAAGGGCGGTCTTGATGTTTGTGTTGGATTGAAGGAAGCGACAGGAGAAAGGTGCGCAGAGAGAATAAAGCGTCGCTTTGAATGCGAGAGCTGTGCTTGCTTGGAAGGAGCGCTTGCTTCCGTCGACGACTTCCTGAATCCGCGGTAAGGCACCTACCTACACGCTTCAAACAGGCAAACCTTCTTTGAGATACCAATTGACGGCTACTGCTCTTGGAACAAGTGAGCAGACAAGTTGAGTTGAGTTTGTCTTCTTTGTCAAGATCAATTGCTGACTGCTGTGTTGAAGGTTCTGAATACCTGCACTTCGTTTCGAAGAGCCAACTTGCTGATTGCCTCTGGGTCTCGAAGGGACAAGGATGGCGCTCAGGCAACAAAGAAAGAGCAAGGAGCCACAAGAAGGACCAAGAACGTGCTTGACCATTCTCCCAGTCCCTTTTCTGGAAGCATGATTGTTGTCGCGAAGGCAGGCCATACATGGCCAGCACATCGTGCTTGAGCACTCTACCACCTACAGTCTGGCTTACTGAGCGCCACAGTAGAAGGTGCCATGATCAGACACTTCAACTTGCCTACGAATGCTAGACGAAGCCAAATAGAGCTCTGTTTGAGTGTCTGCATTTCTGCATGTCATTGTTCTTTGGCCCTACTACAGCGAGGTCAGTATATGCTAAAAGTACTTAGAACGAGAAGCCCCAAGTGTGTTCAACGAGGATTGTTCTCTTATGTCGCTTGTGTGGATGCTTGTTACGGAGGTATGGAAGAGGTTGAGCATGAAGATGTTGATCTTGTCTCCAATTTTGCGTTCAACTAGCGCAGTGCACGGCCCTCTCTAGGCGGGACGACCCGCTGAAGGTATCAATTCGCATCTTGAAGCCATCGTGAGTCCGTCTTTCTTTCTCTGGCCCATTGACAAGTCCACGTAGAGGTTGTTACAATCGCTCTTGGAATGCACTGGCTAGGCAGGTTTCCATTCATGGACGGTTATCTAGTGCTTTCCATACATACTGTGCCTAAGGAACGGATCGAGTCGGTACCATTCTCACCAATGCACAATGGCAATCTATTCGAGCATAACGGTCAGAGAGTGTATATGAAAGGATGTGTCTACTCTTGCAACTATCTCCCGGACTGTGGTCTGTATTGGGAGGCATACTGCCACCGCTGCAATTCCTTCAATTTTCAGGCTGGAACACTAGTTTGACCATCTCCAGACTTTTGCACCGCCACAGTGGAGCCTCACACGCTCTGACCATGCTTCTACCTTGGCAGAAAGCTTGACTGGCTACGAAGGTGGCTTGCCTTTTGATCACACTCCGCCGAGCCGTCCTCGATCAACATTTTCCTAGATATCCTACCCCAGCCGCTATATTCCCAGCTTTGCTGTACTATGAACGTAGCAACGCGATCGTTTCAGGGCATGTCTTCAAAGATAATTAGTTCACATATTTTTGATCCCACGAGAGGATGAGCGACCCCATTGACAAGCCTATCAAGCAGGCAGCGGACGAACTCGACTCCGGATCTCCTGAAAATCAAGGCCAACAATCAAAGCGAAGAGACTCTGGAGATCTTGGAGAGGAACGAGACTTTACAAGCCCAAAGTAATGATAATCCTTAAACAACAAAAGGTTTTGCTTGCACTGACAAGACACATCACAGTCGGTATTGGTTCGAGTCAACAGCATGTCCTCTCATTGCAGGTACATTCGGCCCTATGGCCTCTGCCTTCTCCATATGCGCCTTGTCTTCGAGTTGGAGAGTGTACATCCCGCCCGGAGGTATCGTCACTAATTCGACCACCATTGATGACCCAAAATGGTACTTTGCATATATCTCGACACGGGATCTGCTTCTGACCACGAATTATTAGGTTACTTGCAATCAACGCCATATCCCTAGGACTAGCACTCATTGCGAATGGATCCTTGCTGCTCAACATGACCCATCGTCTGCGATTCTCGATAGCCCAACCTATTACAATTGTTGGCTTCACCGTCTCTTCTGGACTCCTGATCGCGGATCTCATTGCTCTGACTGCGTCGCATACCTATCAACTGCCTACAGACTCTCCTGCCGCACCTGCTGCTCGTCATGCTTTGACATCAGCGTTCTACTATGCAATCATGGCTGCTGCCATCTACCTCATCATCGCCGCTCTAATGTGCTTGACTGTCTATGGTGCTTGGAAGGGACACTATGCCAGACAGTTCAGGCTGACTGCGGCTCAGCGGACACTGATGCTACAAACAATGAGCTTCTTCACCTATCTTCTACTCGGGGCTCTAGTGTTCAGCCATATCGAGAAGTGGGAATATCTGGATGCCGTGTATTGGGCAGATGTGACGCTACTTACAGTCGGTCTTGGAGACTTCTCGTACGTTTGAGGCGCCCATCCACATTCGAAACAGACAAAAGCTGATACATGCCCTCTCAGGCCAAAGACGCATTCCGGCCGCTCCTTGTTTATCCCGTACGCCATCGGTGGCATCGTCATCCTCGGTCTCGTCGTCGGCTCCATCCGAACTCTGGTTCTCGAACGAGGTCAAAAGAAGATATCCGCCAGAATGATGGAGAAAAAGCGACTTCGAGCCGTCAATAGTGTTGGCGACGGCAGACAACGAATGCGCGTGAGCCGTTTTCAAACCATGAAGTTCGTCGAGAGCTACACAAATGCCGCCCAGAAGAGAGAACAAGAGTTCAAGGCGATGAGGCGAGTACAAGAGTGTGCTGAGAGGGATCGCAAGTGGGTCGCCTTGTCTGTATCTACGACAGCTGCTTTTGCACTCTGGCTTGCTGGCTCTGCTATCTTCCATGTTGCCGAGAAAGAGCAGGGTTGGACATACTTTCAGACAATGTACTTTACCTATGCTTGTCTTCTCACGGTAAGCCGATGGTACGATGACAGGAATATTGGGCCTTGCTAACATGTCTGCTGTTTCCAAGATCGGTTACGGAGATTTCACACCAACTTCGAACTCTAGCAAAGCCTTCTTCATTCTTTGGTCGCTCCTAGCTGTTCCCACCCTTACGATCCTCATCTCAGATATGGGAGATACAGTAGTTCAACTCTTCTCCAACGCAACAGAGTGGATTGGCTCCCTAACCGTCCTCCCCTCAGAACAAGGCATAAGATCCGCTCTCCAAGCCGCATGGAACTCTCTCACAGCAACCCATCCTATCCACCATAGCCACCATGACTTGCATCCCGGCGGTGTAACCCAAGCAGAAAGCGGCAGGTCAGAAGACCAAGACCAGCACATGACCATGACAGACCGCATAGCCGACCGCATGGCCCGCCACCTCGAAGCCGAAGAACTCGAAGACGCCCTAACCGCCGAACAACACGGCGACTCCCTCGAACGCGACATCCACTTTTTCAACTTTTTGCTCGCGCGCGAGACGCAACGGCTGCTCAAAGACCTCAACGCGTCACCACCCAAACGCTACGAATGGGGCGAGTGGGAATACTTCCTCAAATTGATGGCGAATGATGCGGATGCGCCTGATCTCTCGGGAGACGTGTTGGTGCCTGAAGAATTGCGTTTGCCTGAAACCAGAGAGGAGTGGAAGATAAAACATATTGAGCATAGGTGGTCATGGTTGAGTCGGGCCAGCCCTCTGATGGGCCATCAATCGGAGACCGAGTGGATCTTGGAGAGATTGGGCGCTTGTTTGGAGAGGGAGTTGAGAGAGAGCAGATTGTTGCCGTATCGGACGAGGGAGGAAAGGAGAGAGCCGCCCGTGAGCATGGCAAGTATGATCAGGCGGTCAAGGAATAAGCAGCAAGGCGATGACAATTCTTGAGACCATTGGAGAGTCACCTAGTCGTCGGCTGATTGGGTTTTTGGATGGGTGTTTGTCGGTATCAATACCTCTAATGTCTACTTTCTTGCTGGCGTACCTACCAACATGGTCTTCTGATTGTCACACGACTTGAACTACGTGAGCTGGAGTTCGAAGGTTTGTTAAGGACTCTAAAAGTGGTATCATTGAAATCGTATAAGAAGGGGGTATCTAGTAGAAACAAAAGGGTATCCTTGAAGAATGTAAAAAAAGTGATCTTGACCTCAGCCTTTGGACTCTGCTCTCCTTGCTTTGGCACTGTCTTTCAGCTTGGCGTAGTAAGCTCTGAACTTGGCGTTGTCGTGCTCCAGTCTCTTGATCTCTTTCAATGCAGCCTGTAGCTCATCGTCTGATTGTCTAGATGCGTTGGACGGGGCAGCAGAGTGAGCTGTTCGCACGCTAGCGACGCTGTGTGTCAACGCAGCCATGGAAGCATCTTGAGCATGTGACTCGAATGCCTGCAGTCGATGGCTCACATGGTCCAAAGCTTGTTTGAGTGTGTCGTTCTGTAGCTGGAGTTCCTCTTCTCGTTCTGATATCAGACCGCGATTTGGCTGTTTCGCGGGTTGCGTCTCTTGTGCATCGACGAATTCGGCAGGGTCGTCTTCGCTGATGTTGGAAAGATGCTGGCGGCGGGCATAGCGCTGCTCTCGTGTGACAATGTTCGCATATGAAGCAGTACCGCCACTCGTGGGTATAACGTAGAAGCTCTCGCCGGGACCGATGTGGCCATGTTGTTGCAGAGCGTTCAGGGCAGCTGAGGAGATCAGGGACTTGACGTCAGGGTCGTTGGATGCTCTGGCGCTTGTCTTCTGATGGCGTGAGGAGGTAGGCGAGTCGGGCTCGGGAGTGTCTGTCAAAGGGAGGGCGGTGAAGGCAAGCATAGACGACAAGCGGGACAGGGGCCCAGTGGTCCAGTTGGAGTAGAAGCGAGTGAAGCCATCGTCTTGGTCTCTCGACTGGACTGAGTCGTCAGAGGTGGTAGATTTTGCAGAGACGCGACGATCGATAGAGATGGGAGAGGTGGCGGTCGGTGGTGCTACAGACGGCGGCTTGCGAGGATTGAGCGAAGAAGACTGTTGTGGGATGCCTCTGCGAGTGGCTATATCTTTTGCGAGGGCAGGCGAGGACTCGCGACGTGATGGGTGGATCCTGGCGACTGGCGGGGGAGCGGATGAAGGCGTAACGGGAGGTGAGGTGATGGGTGACGAGGTGTCTGGTTCAGGAGAGTCGGCATGGTGGGCGTCTTGGACGGCTTTTGCGATGGTGTGTTTTGAGCGGATGATATGTGCTAGCTGGCGGTGATGTGCTTCCAGGAGCTTGAGGACACGCAAGGCTTCGGGATCCGAGGTCGATGGTTGTGCTTTGGCATATTGTTCGGCAGCAGCGAGGTGTTCGGTAGCAGCTACAGCGAGGTGTGACTTTGACGTTTCCACGGCTGCCTTGCGCGCGTGCGAGTGCGCCTATTTATATAGTCAGTAGGGATAGCCGATGGGAGACTCGTGTTCCTACCAAAGTCAAAGGAGCCTCCTCCATAGTGCCTGATCTGCAGCGCAAAGAGAGAAGGACGGAATAGGCAAAATCGAAACACGGCCAGGGCAGGCATGTGACAGCCAAAGACGTCATGAAACGCTTCCCCGCAACTCCAACTTGATTGATCGAGCAGCGCATCTGGGTACTGCTTAGTGCAATATATTCTCCTAGCCGACCATCTATAGCCCTCGAGCCATCTCCACCTGTTTCACCTGCTCCCGCAATTGCCTATTGACCTACGCCTCACCGTCTTGACTTGAATCTCCGTCTTCACCAGCTCAATCTTCAGCAAACCCTTGATACGCTCCCTCTTCGACCCTTGGCGTCGGCATGCGGGACCAAACACAATAGACTTTGACTGCAGCAAGCCATGGCATCTACCGATGTACCTCGTCGCAACCTGTCAATCCACCTCCGTCGAGGCCGCAAGGACGCCGACCGCAACGACTCCAACTCTTCGATAGGCAGCGGACCCATGGACGACCATGGCTCGGGCCTCAAGCCGTCCATCGACAATGTCTTTGCCAAAGTCAAAGAACGAAGAGCCCGCAAGTCGCAAGACCTGCGCCGCAACAGTGACGACTCGTCCAAAGGCCTGCGTGGCCTCTTGCCCTCGTCCAAGAAATCGCGGCGGAAGAGCAGCACCCAGGACAGCGACCTCCTCTCGGCATCCGGCGACCTGCTCCAAGAGCGTCAGCGCGGTATCTCGCCCAACCCCAGCGAACTCTCTCTGGGGAACCAGGGCAGTGGGCATAGCAGTCTACTGACCGAGGACGAGGACGATCAAGCGTAAGTTCACACTCCCAATCACCGTGACGCTATTCAAGGCAGACGAGGGAGGGCTATGTGCCAAGGGTCCGAGCGCCGTGTGTCGTCGTAACGCCGATCGCAACAAGATGGTCCATTAGTCGTCCGCAATCACAATCACCCAGGACCCTGGAGGCCCCGACCTCCCTTGCGTATTGCTCCGTACACGTGCTGGATACGCGATACGGCCAGCTCTTGCCATTGCATTACTGCCTTGAAAAGGGCCCTCGTGTCTTCGCTTGCTGACTGCCCTGCCTCCAAGCAGTCCCGTCAGACCAACCCTCTCTCCTCACCAGTCCCACGCCGGCTACTTGACCCTCTCCTCACCTCTCATCAACGCCGCTGCCACCAACAACCCCTTGCCCGACGACATTCCCCATCTTGCTGAGAATCTGCCTGGCTCCGCATCCCTCGACAACCCCGCTACCTCTCAGTCGCTCTCTGCCACCCAAGACCGACAGAAATCGCCCGTCGATAGGTTCAAAGGCGCTTTCATCTTGCCCAAGAAGAAGCCTGTGGTCGAAGCAACCACAGAAACACATGAGGCCTTCCCAGATCTCGACTTCCAACCCGACATTCCCACCGTGTCTTCTCCACGTCCCACAACTCCTCAATCGCTGCCGCCCCAACCCACCATCATCACAACCGTGCCTTCTACACCTCCCAATGCCGTTGGCCCTCCTACCACTTTCGTGACGCCACCGACTCCGACCGAACCTCAAACCCATTTTTCAAATGCTTCTGCGCAATCGCTCAGCTCCTCCATCAACTCTCCTCCCTCATACGTAAACGCTGCCGCTCAGAGACGTAAAAGAGCCGGAACTTTCACATCGAGCAAGCTCGCTGCTTCTCCTTTAACTCCACATCTTGAAGAAGCCAAAACACCCGGAGGCACAATTACTGCACCCGCCACCTCATCTGGTTTCTTCTCCTCCGTCTTTAACGCTGCCCAAAACGCTGCAAATCAGCTCAGTACCAGTCTGAACACCTCTATCGCTTCACCAAAGAACAAGTCTCAACCATTGGATCAAGCAGACACCGTAGGCGGCGAAGAAGTGATTCCTGGTGTCGAGACCATCAGCTCACCAGAACTTGAGCCAGGTATCAAACGCCAACTTGCAGTCGAAACTCTTGGTAGAGGCGATCTTAGTTTGGATCAACTCGGTATCAGTGCCGAAAGCTCCGAGGTCAGCCCAATGACCTCCAACGTCGATCTGTCAGGGGCCTCGCCCAACCCTTCGCAGTTGAATAGCAATGGCCAGAAGCAAGAAGAGAATGCCGCGAATCGTGCTGTTTCTGCTGCTTACGAAAAGCCCGTAGAGAAGGCGGTAAGCCAGGCGACAGGCGGAAGACCTCTGTCCGTGGTCTCGGGTGATGGTTCGGATGCAGGCTTCCAAACACCTCCTAGGACCTCGGGTACTTTCGACAGCGTCAAGCGCGCCAGCTCGGTCAGAAGTAAGCTCAGTGGCCGCAGAAGACATCGTGGTAGCTCTGCCGCTACAGGCGGTACCCTTGCTGCTGCCGTTTCTGCCAGTAGCACTATGCTTGTTCCTGGTGCCTTGGGCCAAGGTCATCGCACTACTGGCTTTGCTGTGGCCAGCAGTAAGCGCAACAAAGACTTTCACCAGCTGTTCCGCAGCGTGCCAGAGGATGACTACTTGATCGAGGACTATAGTGCAGCTTTACAACGTGACATTCTCCTCCATGGCAGGCTTTACATTTCGGAAGGTCACATCTGTTTCTCCAGCAACATTCTCGGCTGGGTGACCAATCTGGTCATCAGCTTCGACGAGATTGTATCTGTGGAGAAGAAGAATACCGCCGTCATCTTTCCCAACGCCATCGTCATTCAGACTTTACATGCTCGCAATGTATTTGCCAGCTTGGTGGCCAGAGACTCCACCTACGATCTCCTCATTGGCATCTGGAAAATCAGCCATCCCAACCTGAAGAGTTCTCTCCACGGTGTCGCAATAGATGATGCCAGCACTGGCGATAAGACTGAGCGTGCTGAATCGATAGCTTCTGACAGGGATAGCACTGATGGCGCAACTGAAGATGATGTTTACGATGAAGATGAAGATCATGACGATGGTAGCTTCTACGAACCTGGTGGCAGCATTGCTGGTAGCGAGATCGGTGATCAGGCTGTGAGCAGGAAAACTTCTGCTGTACCTGTTACGGCTGGTATCCCGTCAGCGAACGGTCCTACCAAAGGTGCAGAGGTCATTGAAGCGGTAGCTCCTGGCGCGACTGCTTCCGTCGACTTCCCCGGACCAGCTACGCATGCTCCCACTGAATGTGGAGATGATGGCAGCCATTACGACAAGCCACTGGCCGACCTTACGATACCTGCTCCTCTGGGCAAGGTTTACTCCTTGATGTGGGGCCCAGCATCGGGCACTTTCATGAAGAAGTGGTTGGTCGACGATCAAAAATCTCGCGAGCTTTCTTTCGAAAACGAGAAAGGTGGACTGGACGACACGCACCGAACATTCACATATTCGTACATCAAGCCTCTCAATGCGCCTGTCGGACCAAGACAAACGAAGTGCATTGTTACCGCCACTGTGGAGAACTTCGACCTAGAAAAGTGTGTCAGTGTCAACTGCAGCACTGCGACCCCCGATGTACCTAGCGGAGGTATTTTCACGACAAAGACCAGATACTGCATGATGTGGGGACCCGGCAACTCGACCAGGTTAATTGCCAATTGTACAGTCGAGTGGACTGGCAAGAGTTGGCTGAAGGGTATGTATCGTTGCCTCCATGCAGAAGACGTTGCTAATGCATAACAGGACCCATTGAAAAAGGTGCAAATGATGGTCAGACACAATACGTCAAGGACCTGGTCGCTGCGCTCACCGCTGGCGTGGCAACGAAACCTACAACGAGAGGTGCCCCGCGCGGCAAAGGCAAAGGAAAACGCAGAACAGATGCCGGTGCGCCGGCCGAGAGTGAACGTGTCACAGTCACATCTAAGAAAGTACCAGAAGAAGCCAATTGGGGACTGTTCGAACCTGTTCGAGGACCTCTGGAGCCAATCGTCAGCATTTTCCAGCCATTGTTCTCGACGCAGGTCGTCATCACGATACTGGCTCTGCTCCTGGCTTGGACGTGGCTTTTCCCTTCTCGGCCTCGCTCCACAGGAATGGGTTTCGCCATCGACTCGCCCGGAAGACTTGCCGCATACGAAGAGCTGTGGCGCAGAGAAGAAAGCGAACTTTGGGACTGGCTCGAGGATCGTGTTGGCTTGAGCAATGGCATTCCCGGAGGCGGTGCCACACAAGAAAGAAACGACAGACAGAAGGTGCTGGGCACCAAGCAGATGGGTCGTAGACTTCGCAACCACGAGCTGGAAGAAAAGCAAGTGGAAGACGCGATCAGAGTTACTGAAGAAAGGCTCTCGACGCTGAAGGATGCGGTTAAGAAGAAAAAGGCCGCTGCCGCCGCCGCCGCCGCCGCACAAAAAGAAGAGAAGAAGTGAGAGACCGAATTTTATCCTATGTTAGTCCTTTCCTTTCGTTCTTTCACGATAAAGTCATTGGGTCATTGGCGTTCTTGATAGCGAGCGTGGATGACTCCTTCCGTTCCTCATAGCGATCGCGCTGTTCCCTTTTGTATACGAACAAGATAGCTTTGGGCAATGAAGAGAATAAAGTTGCATACTACGAGTTGCTGTGTCTCTTCCGCAGGTCCTATCTCATCATTCTCATGCCTCTATCCCTTGTGTGCCTTTCTGCTTTGGTTTCCTTCTTCTTTTTCCTTGAAAGTTACGCTACTTGTGCGACCCTGTCTGAGTTTTCTGTATGATACAGAATTGTGCGTATCGCTAGCATGAGCACTTGTATTCTCGGAGCTCTTAACAGCGATACGTATCGTCTGTCACACTGAGATGGAGTGCCCGATCGTTGGTTCTGGCGCATCTAACAGTCCAGCAAACCTTTATTGTCTTTTTGTCTTGAGGCTGCACATGGAGACACGCAACTATCCCACTGCAGGTAGAACATAGCATATGGCTTGTATCCATATGCTTGAAGTTACTGTCTTGACCAAGAATCAGAGCACGTGTTGATGAGGTGAGTCATGAGTTAGTTATTTTGCATTTTCGACCACCATGAACACTTCACACCTGCTTCTCTCAACTATTCCATCTTGCATTAGACACTCGAACCTTTTGTCACTGGGAAGATACTCCTATACACACAAACTTGGAAGAAATGGAAACAGATTCTCTATTGCAAGAGCTCGAGAGACTGGGAGCCAACGCTATCGACTACGAAGACGATGAAATAAGCGAAGTTGACATCAACCGCTGGCGAACACTTTTTTCTATGAGTTACAAAGATGCAGAGAACAGCATCAAGGCTTACCGAGCAGATATAGACCGCAAGAGGTTCAGTGATGAGCTATGGCATGAGCTCAGAGCATCAAAGGAAGCACAGGGCTTTGACCGCGAAGCCTGTGAGTATGCTCTGTTCTGTCGCTCGAAGGTCATGAATACAGGTATCCCGACTAGCAGTCAATACTCGGCATCAAACAACACCCTACGCGGCCTGATTCTGGGCGGTCCTCTGAGTACGCCCGAAAACGTTCGAGATATCGCAGGCTTCACCCCCAAACTTGTCAGAGCCGAGTCAGAAGACTCAGAAACAAGCTTTTGCTATGTCACCCTTAAACAGGAGCGTCGTATCAGACAAGGTCTCAGCGACCGTGGTATTGTCGGCTTTGAACCTTGCTTCATAACCATCAACATCGCAGCAAAAGATCCCTCGGCGCTGCCTGAACTAGGCGTCGACGACATTACCATGCCACAACATCGTCTTGACAACATCGGAGATGTTTCCCAAGAATATCCCGTCCTCTATTTCTTCTACGGTACCCTGGCACAGCCAGAGGTTCTGAAGCGAGTCTTGGAGTTCGAACACGAGCCTGATCCATCGAGCCTACAACCTGCTCATGTGTTGGAAGCCAAGATCACAAACCTAGGCCAGTACCGAGCACTAGTGAACAGCAGCAGCGACTCTCGCGTGGATGGCCATGCCTTCATGGTTCAGTCCGAGGACAAGGAGAGAGCTTTGCGGCTCTACGAGACTAATATGTATGAGGTTGTCCGCTGTGATATCTGGCTTTCTGGAACAAGCATGCCTGTGAAAGGCTTGACATTCCGACTATCAGCATCGAGATGAAAATGTTTGCAGAGCAACAAAGACACATGGAATCTCGATAGGAGATACAAATACAATATACAAAAGTTCTTGCATCAATTTGTTACTTTCCATGTGCAGCTTGATGTCTGTCTGAGAAGACCGTTGATGAACGTCGTTGTCGGATGTCGGCCAGCCGGAGGTGCATCGCTCCTGCCTCTTCCGTCGTCCTCCCAAGTTGTACCTCTCGTGCATTATCGACTCTATTCCTTTCTTCCTGGTGTCGATTCTTGCGATTCAAAAGAAACTCGCAAGCTTGAATCCATTCATTCTTCAAAATTCATCGCACTATTCCTACCCGCATTGCACTCGAGCACAACGGAGATTACTCGTTAAATCCATCCCGAGCCAGATAAGCTTCCGTTCTCCACTCGAGGCTCTTGATGGTCGGACTCGATTCTTGAGCTCTGGAAATCACCTTCACTTATTCACCAACGAAGTCGTTCAACAGACAAGATGAGTTCTCCTCCCCGCGGCCAGTCAGAATCCTCGGCATCGCAACAAAGTCCCACCTATGCACCGGCTGCAGACGACGATTGGGAAGACGATGACGACATGGACTTTGAGGACGACGATGGCACCGAATATGCAACTGGAGACGAGATCTACTTTGCTGGCTCAGACGATATAGAGGAGACCGAGTTCTATGGTACGAACCACTCTGGCATGTCAGAACTCGAGGGCTGTGGCAAATGCTAACATACATCGAGCAGATGCCGACGAGGGACTCGGGCCAGTCATGATAGACTTTGAGACAACCGATGACGACGACGAAAGCAGAGAGACAACGACAGGCGCTGAATCAACTTCAAATGAGAACGAGGAGGAATCATCACAAGCAGAAACGGCACGGCCACAACCCGCAAGACAAACTATCGCTCGTCAGTGGCAATCTGACGCTGTTTCCAAGTACAAGATGGCTGATAGCTTGCAGTCACACAGCAGCAGATTCTACAACTTCTCGGAAACACAGGACTCAGAGGACTCTTCGCCAACGTCGTTGGCCAGCACCGGGGCGGACTTGTTGCCGATGATGATGACGACGACTACGAGGACGACTCATATCTCGGATGGCACGCCATGGGTAGACGGGCTAGACGGCCCAAGAGAGAAGGCTCAGGGTACCCCAAAGTTCCCAGCGAGGAAGGAAAGAAGTTGATGGAGTCTGGTAATTTCGGCACCACCGAGCGACCGCGAGGAACATATGGTCGCAAGAGGAAACTCGCATATCGGAACATGATGCGTGAGCTCGGAGTTGGCGGCTACGGTGCTCAGAAGAGTGCCAACAAGCTCATATCGCAGACTATGATTCCATCGACACAGGCCGACAGTATCATCAACTACAACCACCGCTGTTACTCTGGTCAATTTTCAGACGATGGCAACTTCTTCTTTTCTTGTGCGCAGGACTTCAAGGTTCGTATGTACGATACTTCAAACCCGTACAGATGGAAGTACTATAAGACGGCGCACTATTATGGCGGTCAATGGACTATTACCGACGCAACCTTGAGTCCGGACAACAGGTTCCTGGCGTACAGCTCCATCAGAAGCGCTGTTTGTCTTTCACCTACAGATCCTGACAACACCATGGACCCTACGATACTCGACTTTGCTGATATGGGACAAGCTACGAGCAGAAGAACGGGCCGTGGCTGGGGCCATTTTGGTATCTGGTCTCTCCGCTACTCTGGCGACGGACGCGAGATTGTCGCCGGTACTTCAGATTCTAGTGTCTACGTCTACGACATCGAGACGCGACAATCAATATTGCGAATCCATGGTCACAGAGACGACGTCAATGCTGTCTGCTACGGAGACAAAACTTCGCCACACATTTTGTATTCAGGATCAGATGATACCACGTTAAAGGTCTGGGATCGACGTTCAATGGGTGATGGCCGTGAAGCTGGTGCCTTTGTCGGTCACACAGAGGGAATCACGTACATTGACAGCAAGGGTGATGGCAGATATGTGCTCAGCAACGCCAAGGATCAGACGATGAAGTTGTGGGATTTGCGTATGATGATGTCGACTGAGCGATTCGACAAGATCGATCCGGAAGAGCACACGACAGGTTTCGACTATCGGTTTGCACCTTATGACGAGGAAGAGTATGAGGCTCATCCTCACGACTGCAGTCTGGTGACCTTCCGGGGCCACAAGGTGCTCAAGACCCTCATCAGATGTCACTTCTCGCCACCAGGCAGCACGGATGGCCGATATGTTTACAGTGGAAGTCATGACGGCTCGGTCTACATCTGGAACATGGATGCCACGATAGCAGGCAAGATTGATGTGTTGGAAGCAACTAGAAACTCACGACCTGAACGAGACGAGAGATACGTTGATCGTTGGGAACACGGTGGTGGACGCAGCCAGTGGAGTACCATCGTTCGCGACGCCAGTTGGCATCCCACTGCACCAGTTGTTGCTGGTAAGTCAAGTATCTTCACACCTCCTGATCCATGTACTGACATTCGAATCGTAGCAACCTCGTGGAACGGATGGGATCACGGTCTAGGAACGTGCACAGTACATACTTGGAACGACGGCAATGATTCGGACGAGGGAGAACCCAAGATGGGAGCACGACTGAACCCTCAGCTCGAGCAAGACAGTCGATACTACGAGGGCGCCGCTGCCACAACCGGCCGAACCACATCATCTCGACGATCAAGGTTTGTGACGCGGGCACAGTTGGCTCGAGATGACGAAGAGGAAGAGTAGGCCTGTTCTGATGGGGTTGATCTTTTTGACCTCAAGTCCTTCGATAGACTGTCTTTGGCATACACGGAAAAGTAACGGGAGCCTTTTTCGGTGCATGAGGGACTGTGACTCGTAGCAAAATTCCGGGAACACTCCTTTTCTCTCTCTTGCTTCTGTCGCAAAAGAGCAAGCTGTATATACTGGTGGATCTTTCTTCTGCCTGTATCTCAGGTGTATTCACTCTTTGAAACCATCATTCTGCCAATCATCCATCCTTGAGACGTGTTTTGAGTAACGAGTGTTTTGAAGTGTTTTTTTCGGATTGCGGGTGTTTGTGGTATCAAGAAATAAACTGGGTAGAGGCCATCTTTTTTGTTTCTTTCAAATGCTTAACGCCCCAGAAATTGTGCCCCTCGCTCTTATTGAAGAAAAGAAAAAAGTTGTACAGGTATAAAGGAGATTTGAGCAGGGGTATTCGAATGGCGGTTGGGCGAATGACGGTATCAAGCCGTTTGCTTCTTTCTTTGCGGTTCATAGGACCAAGGCATCCCGTCGAGCCATGCGCCTTGTAGTCGCTCGTTTCGAAGACAGAAAGGGGGGGAATCGCGAGAAAAGAGGAAGCATCGCCTTATGCGCCACCGACGAGAATGTTGTTGACGGGAATATGAACTGTGTCATCTCATCAGCTCTTGTGTCTCTCATAGAGATAAGAGGACGACTAAGGGCAACGTACTCAACTTGACAACGTAACCAATAACGCCCATGACGAGAAAGCCAACACCGACGGCCTGGCTGATCTTGAGGAATTCGCGCTTGTCGGGCTTACTACACGACTAAATCAGTAACCTGCTGTGATTGAAACAAGAGATATAGAGGGGAGTGGAAAAGAGTAGGGGACAGCAAAAGGACAGGGCGAAGATGTACATACGTGCAGCGGTTGATGAATTGGGTGCCGTCCTTGACGAACTCGCGGGGCATCTCCATGATTTCTTGCATTTGGCTTGACGACATGGTTGCGGTTGGTGTGGGTTTGTGAGGCGAAAAGACAAGGAAGGGTGAGTGGTATGCGGTTTCTGGTGTAATGCGACAGGGGAGTTGGTAGAGTACAGCTGGCTATCGCTTTTGCGGAGAGAGGTTGTGGGGTCTGTGCGCAAGGGAGATGCTTCGTTGCTTCCCTTTTTGGCGGGGCTGGAACTTTTTGGCTTCGGCTTCACTCTGAGAATATTATTGACGGAACGATGTGTTTCTGATCTTGGAGATACACTGGTTGAGTTGCAGCTCCCGCTCAGTTGATTATATACAAAGCCATGCTCAAGGCTCAAAACTCCACCAAACGCCATGCATGCGAAAATGGGAATATACACTACTTTTTGAGCAACAAACCATCGCTTGCCAGGTCCTGGTCGTCTTGCGGAAGTTTCTTGTCAAAGTCCTTGCCACCAGAGTTGTTGGTGGCATAGATCTCGGCAATACAGAGGTCGAAAGGTCCGGGAACACGGTCAATCAAGCCTATGCCGATGCTTCTGACCTTTTGGCGCATCATGTCACTCTGAGGCTCGACGACCATGCCGTGGTTTGTACGGACAAACTCGCTGATGGGTACAATAACCGTCTCCCAATCACCGGGCTTCTGAGCATACAGACGATGTTGGTGCAGATCCGTGGGCACAATGGACTCTGTCTGAACATTGACGAAATATTTGCGAGCGTCGCTCTTGACTTTGAGGGCAATGTAGCTGTACGAGTCGAGGTCCCACAGGCCTTTGCCGAACAGATTGCGACCCATGTCTCTTGTGCGCCAAGCAGCATATCCAGACCTCTGGATCATTGGTCTGTCGGCGGGAAGCTCGTTCGAAATTGTGCCGTGGAAACGGATGTGTGGTGGGTCTTGTGCATGTGCTGGAACGAAATCGAAATGGACCTTGGAGAAGCCGCCCATGTCTTCGTCCGACATGACTTTGCATAGCTCTGGCGTGTCGGGTTGGTTGAATGTGATGAGTGGGAAGGGCTTGTCGGGGCGGTTGATTGCTTCGGCCTTGAGAGCTGTTTGTTGCCATCGTGTTAGTGCTTGGGTCTGGTGAGGGTATAGCAGAGATGTGATGGAATAAGACGGACCAATGCTCGACAGCCTCGAGAGTTCCAGCAGACTTCGCTTCCAGAAGCCCGGAGGGGCTAGTAACCGTCTCGTGCACTGCATGTCGGGATTTGTGGTGGTCGTAGGAGAATGCGAGAGAGAAGAAGAAGAAGATGGATGATGCAAACGACAGATGATCTGATAAGCTTGGAAAGACCCTGGTGGTGATGCATGACTCGCCAGACTCGGCCTGCCATGATGCGGAGAGTTCTTGCTCTTGCCTCCAGATTTGGCATGCGCGCAATTTTTTGGATCGGCCACTTCATCAACACCAACTATTCATCCACCACCACAAGACCGCCTCGACGTCTGTACCACAGGGAGCCTCCTCTCACCACCCTCCCTTAGGCTCTTCCGACACCCATCGCACGACACCCTCGTTCATGACAGCCCACCCGTCCATCGCCGCCGCGCAAGCTGCTGTAGTCGACCCAAGTCCGATACCTCAGTCCAGAGAGACCGGAGACGCATCCCCGCAAAAAGCACAAGATGGAGCCCAGCTAAGGTCACCGCCGCCTGTCGCAAAGTCATGGGCCCATTTTGTCGCCGGAGGGTGAGTCCACGCCCATCACCCAACCCTCATTCCATCTTGCTGATCCAACTGCCACAGCCTGGGTGGAATGACGGCCGCTACCTTGACCTGTCCTCTTGATGTCCTCAAAACTCGCCTACAATCAGACTTTTACCAATCACAACTCACTGCCGCCCGCGCCGCACGAGGCGTCCCTCCCTTGTCGCAACTCTCCTACTCCCGAACTGCCATCCTCCACATCCGAGAAACCTTCCAAATCTTGACCGCCATCCCTCGTACTGAAGGTTACCGCGCTCTCTTCAAAGGTCTCGGCCCCAATCTCATCGGTGTCGTGCCAGCACGAGCCATCAACTTCTTCGCATACGGAAATGGAAAGAGAATTTTGTCGCAAAACTTCAACGATGGCAAGGAAGCCTCGTGGGTGCATTTGCTAGCTGCTGCTGGTTCTGGCATGCTCACCGGAACAGCCACCAACCCCATCTGGCTGGTAAAGACGCGACTGCAACTGGACAAGTCAAGAGCCGAGAAGACTGGCACTGGCCTGGACGGAAGAAAATACAAGAACGCTCTGGATTGCACCATGCAAACTGTGCGCGCAGAAGGCATTCGCGGACTGTACAGAGGCTTGAGCGCGAGCTACCTGGGCGTGACGGAAAGCACACTACAATGGGTCCTCTACGAAAAGATGAAGAGCTACATTGCTGTACGGGAGGAGCGCATCGCCCTCGCCGGCCGCCCACGGACATCCTGGGATGAGGCCATCTCCTGGTCACTTAAACTTGGTGCAGCTGGAAGTGCCAAGTTCGTCGCTGCACTTATCACATACCCCCATGAGGTTGTCCGTACGCGACTGCGACAAGCCCCTGTCACCACTTCGATTGACGGCGTGCCCCAACTCAAATACACTGGCCTGGCCCAGTGCTTCAAGCTGGTCTGGAAGGAGGAGGGCATGGCTGCTCTGTACGGTGGCTTGGTGCCGCATATGCTCAGAGTCGTTCCCAGCGCCGCCATCATGTTTGGCATGTACGAGGCTGTCCTTCGCTTCCTCGGAACCGACTCGGGTGTGTAATACAAGCTGTAGATGCGCGTTTTGAAAGGGTCGTTTAGAAAAGCATTGGAGATCTGGCGCAAAATTCTGAGAGCTCTGGGAGCATTTTTCTGTCTAAATGTAACAATAGTAGGGAACAATATACGGTGCGGAAGAAGAACTTGTAACAAAAGGGTAGGCCATCGATGGGCCGCCAGAAATCCAGCTCATATCAAAAGGAAACTTTGAGGTTTAACCCTCTCCATCACACCAAAGGCCACGTTCAAACTTCGTGTCAATTACTCTGCTTCTTCGAGTGGCTGTATTTGTGCATCTCTTGGCCAGGGTCGCCTCAAAAGTCGATGGATGCAGCGGCTTGCCGGCTCTTCATCTGTCTCGATCTTCGGTTCAACATCCATGCTTTTCTTCCCAGGCAGCACGCCTGACATTTTCTCTGCACACGACCCAAGCTTACGACAAGGTCTTCCGGTTCGCGGCACCATAGCCTATAAGCGACGATAGCCAATATGCAGGCCATGAAGAATGGTACACGACGGCAATACTTCGCACGGCCTCAGATCTTGGGTTTTTCATTCCATATAATAACACCCAATCTCTTCTTCGCGCACAGGTACGATACAGACAGAGATCGAGGATGAAAATCCAGGTAGATATCTCCGAGTCATGCCTCCTCGAGTCCCTCATAAGCAACTCTTTTGCAGCAACAATACTCTCTTAAGGTCTTTTCCTCTTTCATAAATTTCGTCTACAAGTCTTTTGTCCACCTCTTACCCATCAGTCTCTTTTCCCCTGTACTCTACAATAAATGCCAACACCAATAACCATATCCGTAACTGGCACCGCGATCTTGCCCGTCAATGCTGAACACGCCCACCTCTTCGTCCAAACCCGCTGCTCAAACCCCTCTCGCACCTCCCTAGCCACAGAAACCCAACTCTGCTGCCGTCGCCTCGAAGACCTTCTCCGTACCTCCTCTTGCCCAAATGAGGGTCAGAAACCACTAGTAGCGCACTGGTCCATGAATTCCATAAAAACATTCCCTCAAACATCTTTAGATCCCCACTCCGCAACACCGAAACCTGTCCAGAAAGTTTTTGAGACTAAAGTCACTTTCAATGTTCGCGTCAAGGACTTGCAGAAGTTGGGGAGTTTTGCAGCACAAGTGGGGTCTTTACACAATACAGAGATCCTGGGATTGAGGTGGGGAGTAAGTGGTTCCACACGACAGAATCAAACCAGCAGATTGCGGAGGTTGGCTGTGGAGGATGCGTTGGAAAGAGCAAAAGATTATGCGAAAGCGTTGGGGTTGTCTGCGGTATGGCCGGTGGAGGTCAGGGAATTTGGATGGGGGGAGAATGATGTTGATGATGTGGTGAGGGGGCAGGATAAAGTTAAGGATATGGATGTGAGGAGATTGGTGGTTGACTCGGACATGGCGTTTGCGGACTTGGTCTTTGGGCCTGAGGAGTTTACGATGGGTGCGAGGGTTGAGTGCAAGTTTGAGGCCGAGTAGCTGCGCAGATTGACACGTTGACATTCGTGTGATCAAGTGGTGAAGGTGGGAATATATAGAGTTTGATAGAGTACCGTGACTAATGATTAAGTTATAGATATATACAAGTATATTCGTGTCAATGACAGGGAACATTGACCACAATAGTAAAAAGAAGCTGCGCTAATGGTCTAACCCAAACAAAACATGAAAGTAAAACAGACGACTCAAGTCGTCCAAAAAAGGCATCCAAATCACTTTCAAGCAGCAACCTCGGAAAGAGTGTAGCTGTAAGATCTGGACACAGTGATGCGGCTATTGCCCTGGTACTGGCCGTAGTTGGTGGCGTACTGAGGAGACCAAGTCTGGTTGTAAAGACCACAGTGGAGCTCGTAAGCAACACCGTCCTTGCTCTGGATCCAAGAGTTGAAGAAGCGGCAGGTTTGGTAAGAGCCGTCACTGGCAGGGTGGCCCTTGTTGTAGGCAGTCTGGGAAGTGCAGGCAGTGGCGCAAACGTTGGGGTCGTACTCCTGGTCTTTGCTGAAGGGGTGGACGCGGACCCCCATATATGTATCGTGCTTCTGGCTGTCGAGAGGAGCATTGATGGCTCCACCCAACTGAGTGGGACCGTCATAGCCTTCAACGCCACAAGGAGCTGGCATCTTGTTGTATGCCGAAGATCCTGTAATCACAACCTGAAACTCGTTGCGCCATTGGCCGAAGTTCTTGGCCTGCGAAGAAGAGACACCGGCGCCCCAAAGAGTGCACTTGTAGTTGGTGAGAGACTGAGGGTTGGGACAGTTGATGTGGTTGGGGTCGAGAGTAGGGTCACGCTCGCTGTACATGTTGAAGGCCTCGCAACCAGTTGTCTTGTCGCATAGAGAAGCACAGCCAATAGTGTCGTATGCGGTAAGAGTCCACAGACCCATGTACTTGTTGGCGTTGAGAGAAGCGTTCAAGCCGGTGAAAGCGGCAGTGTAACCATCTGGAGTGGGGGCATTGGCTGACAGAGTCTGGAGCTCGGGAATGGCGAAGAAGCCATCAACAGTGTCGGGAGAGGCAACGGGGCCAGAACCGGCAGGCTGAGGCTTGCAGGTACCATCACGGCCGATCAAAGATCTGTGTTCGGCGAAAACAGCGCCAGCAAGGGCGGAGACAATGAGAGCGGAACGCATCTTGTTGGTTCTTGGTAGTGAGAGGTTGATGAGGCTGAGGAGAAGAGAGAGAAGTCACTGAAGAATGGAAGAGATGAGATGATGAGAAGCCGACTTACCTCGAGAGGGCCATATGTTTATATACAACATGCCCGACAAGTGTAGTTTACCAACCGAGTCATGAGGCAGTGGTCTTTGATGGCTTACTTTGGTTCTCCAAGGCGCTATACTCACTCGTCGACATTGACCGAGTCTGGTGGGTCGAAGGAATTGAACACGCTGAAATTAGCCATTGGTCACGACCACACAGAAAAGGCAGCAAGCTTGGTAGGCCGAGAAGTGTTGGCAGAAGAAAGTGGTAGATGTGGACCCTCGGAATGCCGAGTTAGGTTCAACGGCACCGTCGAAGCCCTCGTGGCAAACCACGACCGTTGTAGCGGCCCCCAGACTGAGACAAACGCCCTTCGCGCTCGTGTATTGTTGGCTGTTTCATGATCATGTATACCCGGCGAAGCCCTCGAAATAGAACACCGGGAAGATCTGGAAGTGATTCCTCCAAGATTGACCGGGAGATCTACAATATTGATGTCTGTTCGCAAATGAAGATCAATTTTGCTGCTCGGCTCGCGTAATACACTACATTCGGCAGTCGCAATCAGCCATACCAAGCGAGTCAGAGAGATCCCGGGGAAATTTGGTCCATGACATGTGGTCGAAAGTCCGACGATTGCACTTGCTGGAAGCTGTATCAGACTGAGACAATACCATCGAGTATGAAATTCCCGTTCTTCCATGAAGTCTAACGGCAGTGAAATTTGGCTGGTGGACATGAGCAATTCGTGTCGAGATGCCTGGAACGCGGCAATGAAGAACAACGCCATCAACAGAAGTATGAAATTGAGACAAGAGGCTGCGACAGTGCCGTCCATTGTTAAGAAACTCTTTTAGAAATCAATTACCCGGGTCGATATGAGATGAATGTAAGCAGGCGCATCCAGGCACAGCAGTCAAGGAGTCGGGTATTATGGCGCACTCGCAAAAAGCGCGGATCGATAGAGGATCATCCAGAGGTGCGCATTGCTTATGACATTGCGACAGAAAGAGAAGACCAGTGCTCGAGCGTCGTATCAGTGGCTGGATAGATACGCCATGGGATCGTCCATGTAGCATGTTCAGGACTGCAAGGATAGGAAAGTTCGTCATATTAGTAGATGACCGTGTCCTCGTCGGCCTCAACTACTATGTCACCCGTGTCATCCATGTCTTCTTTCCTATGTCGATCAGCATCATCTGCCGCCTGTTCTCGAGCTTCCTTTTCTTCAATTGACTCGGTTGCAGTTGCGTCCACAGGCTCGGGTTCCGTTTCCGGATCTGCGACTGCGACTCGATCTTGGGTGACTGTTGGTTCTCTTGGTGGTTCATCGACATGATTCGTGCCATTGGGCGCGCTCTGAGCATGTGTAGAGGTGTTTTCTTGGTGATCGGCGTCTTCGTTCGTGTCCTCGTTCTGCCAGCGTTGGCGGACCTGGTCAAAGTCGTCAAGCTCCTGATCTATCTGGACGTCGACGTCCTCTCGTTGGCGATTGATCTGATCCTCTTGTTCCGGTAGCAGTTCCCACGGTTTGAAATATAGCTTAGGCTCGGTCGAAGTAGTCAAAAAGTTGGACAAGGCCTTCAAGTTCTCATGCTTGATGCGCATGCTGGCCTCATCGATCCTCCGTTGTTCCCTTCTTCTGGCAACATTGAGAAGCTCGAGTCGTTCGGTTTGTCGTTCACTCAGCTCTTGCTCCTTCTGACGGCGGCGTTCTTCCTGTTCGGCTCGTCTCTTAGCTGCTTGCGAGTTGGCGGGTCTTGTCTGGCTCAGTCCTCCTAGCAGGCCTCCAAACAACCTCTGAGTGCGCTTCTTCTCGTCGACTGGTTTAACGGGGCGTCTTTCGCGAGCAGGTGGTGCTTGGTCTTCTTTTCTGGATGTGTCAGGCGAGAGCGACAGGCGCTGTCGCTTGGGAGAATCATGATGGTCGGCAGACGATTGACGACGTTTTGTCCCGGCGCGTGCTTCTGGCGGAGTTTGCGATCTGGCAGGCGAGCGGCGTGGTGACGAAGGAGTCGCGTCGGGCAACACGACGGCTGAGGATACAATTCTGCACGCTGGATCAGTTTCACCAGTCGTGGTCAACGTGTACTTAGGTGGCTTACAAATCCGGCATGTAGATGACTGCGTCACGTCCGAGATGGAGTAATGATGGGTTGCAGTCTTGATCCGAAGGCCGAGTCCACCATCTCGACCCTTGGACGAAGCCTGCCCCGCCTTGTCAGCAACTGACATCACAATACAAACTGCTTACACAATCATTGAGCTTTGGCAGGAGCTACCTTGCATATATCTCTCTTGATGTCTATTGGAAGCTAAACACTTCAATCAACTCCGCATCATCACAATCATATCACAATGGCCAACACTATGTCAGACAATGCCAACAAGGCCGCTTGGCTCATAGAGGCCAAAGCCAATCCACTCAAAGTTGACCACGCTCCCATGCCATCTGCTGGTGCAGATGAGGTCGTTATCAAGAACAAGGCTGTGGCCGTCAACCCTGTTGACTGGAAGATCCAGGACTCTGGAATGTTCATCCAAAACTAGTAAGTTTGGACTGCTATTTGTTCCATGCTCAAACATAAGAAACATGCTAATTGTACCTCCACCTTTAGTCCCAATGTGCTTGGTACCGATGTCGCTGGTGAGGTCTACGAGGTTGGATCAAATGTCAAGAGCTTCAACAAGGGCGACAGAGTCCTCGCGTAAGTCGCGTTCCCAATGCAATTCGTTCCCCGGCTGATAGTCTTCTACAGCCACTGCATTGGTCTCGGCACTGGCAAGCCTCAGAACGCTGGTTTCCAGCTCTTCTCAGCATGCCCCGAGATCCTGACCTCCAAGATTCCCGAGCAGACCTCATACACCGAGGCTGTCGTTCTGCCCTTGGCTATCTCAACAGCATCAGCCGGTCTCTACCAGAAGGGCTACCTCGAGCTTCCTTACCCCACTGCCTCGCCCAAGTCATCAGGCAAGGTCATCCTGGTTTGGGGTGGTTCCAGCAGTGTTGGCTCAACCGCAATCCAACTCGCTGTAGCCAGTGGTGTCAAGGTCATCACCACTGCCTCCAAGCACAACCACGATTACTGCTCCAAGCTTGGTGCCACCGCTGTCATCGACTACAGCAGCTCCTCGGTCGCCGATGACATTGTTTCTGCCATCAAGGACTCCGGCGCAGAGTTTGCTGGTGTATACGACTCGATTTCTCTACCCGAGACCTTCAAGCACTGTTTCGAGGTCCTGCAGAAAGCTGGTGGCAGCAAGAACATGGCTACCGTTCTACCACCTCCTCAAGACAAGCCTTCTGACATCAATGTCCAGGGTGTCTTTGCCATTACCATCGGTACCCAACAAAAGGAAGTTGGCGACGCTGTTTGGCACAAGTTCGTTCCCGGTGCCCTCCAGAGTGGAGATCTCAAGTGCTTGCCCGAGCCCCTTGTCGTCGGCCAAGGTTTGGAGAGCGTGCAGAGAGGTCTGGATAAGAACAAGGCTGGTGTCAGTGCCAAGAAGGTAGTCATCGAGCTGTAGGTACTTTTAGCTAGTATCTGGAGATGAGGCCTTTTTAAGGTCGAGTCTATAGTCTGTAATGTGAAATGCCAATCGCTTGAATCCAGGTCGCAAAAATTGCTGCTTTGCAATCCCATGTTCGTGCGATGCGACGGGTACGCTCATATAACCATGGAATATTGATCGTTTGGCGGGCAAAAGATTATTATCGTCTCTTCGAGATCGAATCTTCTCGCGGGCGTCAAAAACATGGACCGCGGCTGGACCCACGCGACACTCCTGCCAACAACAACGCCAGTCCGAACGAGGAAGTCGCTACAAGAATATCTACACGACTCGAAACTCGAAGATAACATATTATGCAAAAAGGTACCTGCTAGTCGAGCTGCTGGTCTTGCAGACATAACGGCCACATCGCTTGGAATACTGGACACAAATACCACTCAAGATGTCGCGATTCCTTACTCCATCCAAGATATGCATACTTCTTCTGGTACAATTGTATCGAGACGGAAACGTCCCATCAAAAAGCACGATACCGCTTCTGTCGTTCATCTCCAAGCATACCATACACAGGTCACCACTCAACACCTCCAACCAAACCCCATTGACTCCGCCATCGATCGAAGATTTTGAGATATTACTCGGATCGCATGAATCTGCAGTTCCGGGACGGTCTTTATACCATTTGTTCGTCGACCATCTATGGACTATCCACGATTTTGTGACGTTCACCGCATTCCTCCAAGACCAGACTTCCGTGACGGCTTCGCTCGGAGAGCAAGCTGAGGGCAGCAAGGCCAAGTTTGTATGCAGCCCAACAAGCCCAGTCGGCCAATTTGCGCGACGATGTCATCTGGAGTCTGTGCGACTGCAGTTCAGTGATGCCTACCAGCTTTGGGAGGATCTAGTTGTTTTCCGCGAACCCACAAAGAGCAACTATGTTGAGCGGAACCCCAAGTCGCCCTATGCCAATTATCATCCGGATGCAGCATCAGCCAACTTGTTGCAGCCAGAGCAGTCTGATGCATCGGCTATTCTCCTCGATCGTATGAACAAACAGGATGGTCGACCCACAGTACCATCAAGTCTGGATGACGTTGAGAAAGTGATGCACTTTCAGCTAGGACAGCTGCAGAAGTTCGGCAGCAGAGTGTCGGATGAGATGAAATCTCAGCTAAGAGCAATGGTGGAACAAGGCGTGTCAAAGCCTTCAGACATGCATTTCATCAAGTACGCTACGATACGGAAATCCAACCATGTTGACCAACACTGACGAGGACAGTTTCTTCGATGCTTGGAGAAGTGGTGCATACAACAAGGCTATTGAGCTTCTGCACCGTTACTTCGATTACACCATGGAGAGCCAAGGCACAGACCACATCAAGACATATCATCAGTATGCTTTGCTTCACCTTGCCGTCCTTCACGCAGACTTTGGATGCTACGGTGAGGCAATATCCGCCATGAACGAGTGTATCGCGACTGCTCGTGAGAACCAAGACGCTCGTTGTCTGCACTTCAGTCTGTCTTGGCTTGCACACCTCCGAAAAGCATACCCCGAGTTCTCTCGTCTTGAGAATGGTGGCGAGGGCAGTGAACTAGCAGGCAACGAGAGCGACATCATTACTTTCTTGCAACAGAAAGCAGTCGAAAACAAGGATTGGGCGACTCTCAGTAGCTCACTGCTCAGCCAGGCTGAAGTCAATATCGAAAGTGGCGGCAGTGTAGCCAGAGCTCTGGAACAGATATACCAGTCCAGCTACCTCAACAGCTTACACAATGTCGCCAGCATGATACCAAGTCAGCTTCGACTCCATTCAGCCATCTTCAACAGACTTGGTCAAATGCCCCTAGCAGAACACTACTGCAAGGTCATGTACCATATCTTTCGCCAGGATGCTTCGAGATCTGATGTATTGAATGTAGTGCTGCAGGATGCGCATATGCACAGCATCCTAGGTCAGTACGATGAAGCGCACGAGCTTCTCAAGCAGAACGACCCTTCAAAGGAAAAGACATTGCGTCTGGACAACACATTCACTGCATTTGCGGCAATGATCAGTCTCAGACGTGCCATTCACCAGTAAGTTAAAACAAAAGCTCATGCGGTATCTCTCGACTGACCAGCATCAGCAACGATTTCTTCGTCGCCGAAGAATTCCTTCGCCAGCTAAAGCCTATACGACAAACAGCAGACGCGGGCGTCATCTTCGAAACTCACGTCCTCGAGATTGAACTCTTGATGCGTCAAGGCAAACTGTCCAGTGCATTTAGCTGTATCGAGAAGCAAGTAGCCGAAGCAAAGGCCGCGGATAGTGCAGGTACGAAAAAAACACCTTGCGTAACTCAGCAGTTCGCGTTACTGACCTTGAACAGATATCGTGCGGCGCATCAAACTGTTGATTCTCAAGGCAAGGCTCTTTGCAAAGGCAGGGTTGCCGACCAAGGGTTTCAGTATCGCTATTCGAGCAGCTTCGTCGGCCCAGAGAGCTATGATCATGCCGGCAATGTGGGAAGCCGTAGGCGCTCTTTGTGTTATCCTCGTTGACCTTGGCGAGTTTGGTGCGGCGAAAAGTCTGATGGATGCCATTATGCCGCAGGTAAGTCGATGACTGCCAATTTGTTTGTAGTTGCAGCCAGCTAATTCAGAACAGGTTCTTGAAGGCGGTAATACGGCTATCATTGCACAGCTGTATTCAATTATTACAGATTCGTGTGTTGGGCTCGCTGGCAAGACTTCTGAAACAAATCCCAAGGAAAGCTCAGAACACATTGATAGTGCATTCATCTACCTTGCTCGGGCACATGAAGGTATGCAAGTTCCAACACCAAGCGAAATGCAGAACACTGACAAGACACAAACAGCATACGTCAAAATAGAGGACCTGGACGGCATCCTGGAGAGCCTGATGAAAAAGGCGATGCTGTACAAACACAGAGACGACGAAGACATGATTGAAGAGATGGAGCGTCTATATAACAGCACAGTTCAGGAAGCTGAAAGAAGACAATTGGCGACGCAAGGGCAGGGCGTCTAGACAAGCAGAACATCGACGGGACACAGATATAGCTGACAAACGAAACGTTAAATAATAGTTAGATGCATGGCCTCTGCTATCTGTACAATCGGCGCGAGGTAACTCCCGGATTCTACGGCTCTTTCGAGCGCAGGAGCGTTTGGCTAAAGGACAAAAGTTGAAAGGGTTCTTGGAGATACGCTCCGTTTATTCCAGATATCGGACGAGAATAATTTACTCCTCAGACTTCTTGTGGTAGTTGACCTTGTCGTTCCAGAAGATGGTCTGCAAGACAGCAGTTGTCAGCTATACCTCTCGTACCCGACTGTTGACCGAGTGAAGCTCACCTTGTCACCGTCACCCCAGAAGAAGTTCTTGGTGCGGATGTTCTGGTAGGGGTACTCGGGCTGCTCGGACTTGGGGGGCATGTGGGACTGGTGCTCCCAGTGCTCGAGCCACAGACGGTAGGCATTGACACCGCCGAGGATGATCGAGGGGATGACGATGCTGTTGTGCAAGATTCTCGGTCAGAATTTTCGAACTCTTGTTTCTTTCTCGGGCCTTGGAAGGGGAGGATATCTCGTTCTCGTTCGGAGAGAGGGCAATGGGACGTTGGGTATTAGAGGATGCGTACTAGATGGAGAGCTTGCGCCAGAGGTCTACGGTACCGAGTCAGCATAATTCAAGGCCAATTGGCATGCGCAATGCAGCGTCCAGCTCAGAACGTACCACTGGTGGCAGCAGCGTGGTCCTTGACGGCAGCACGCTCGCGGTTGAAAGCGTTGTCGGCGGCGCCCTGGAAGCCTGTCTCGCCGGCGCCGTGGAGCTGGCGGCGGCCGAGCTGGCGAAGGATGGGAGAGCGCAATTGCTTAGCGGCGCGTGCGGTGAACATGGTTGCGGTATATGACGGTGAGTGGAGAGTTACAATTGCTATGGCTTTTGCTTGAACACCTGATTGACGGTCGGGTCACTCACAGCGCGACGTTCCGGCGGGCTTGGTCTTGGCGCTCCTCTCCGCTCCGCTGTCATGGTCATCGCACTTGCCTCGGCTTTTGCTGCACGTCATACCCTTCATCACATCCTCCAGCAGGAAGTCGCGTGTCTGGTGCTTTCTTGACCAACCATACCAGCTCGTCGATGACTTGGTCGCTTCTACTATGTTCAGCCTATATGTGAACGTGCGATTGATCCTACTACCTCCATCATCATGAGGCTCACTACCTGGAATGTCAACGGCATTCGCAATCCATTCTCTTACCATCCATGGAGTATCACAAAGACTTTTCCGGCCATGTTCGATATCCTCGAGGCCGACATCGTCGTCATGCAAGAACTTAAGATCCAGAGGAAGGACTTGCGAGACGACATGGTGATACTCGATGGCTGGGACTGTTATTTCAGCTTGCCTAAACAGAAGAAAGGTTTGCTCGTCCCAATCATATATCTCTCAATCAAGTTCTTATACTTGTGCTCTAGGTTATTCAGGTGTAGGTATCTATACTCGTAATGCCACTTGCTCCCCCATCCGAGCTGAGGAAGGTATCCTTGGAGTCTTGACGCCACCAAACTCTACAACTCAGTTCCGCAGCCTGCCAGAGTCTCAGCAGATCGGGGGATATCTATCTGAGATGGAACTCGCAGAGCTTGGTGTTGATCCTCTTCTTTTGGACGCCGAAGGCCGCTGCGTTTGTCTCGAGTTTCCCGCCTTCGTCCTCTTTGGTGTCTACAGCCCTGCAAACTCCAACGGTCTCCGGGATGATTTCCGTTATGCCTTTCTCAGTGCTCTGGACTGCCGTATACGGAAACTCAACAAGATGGGCAAGCGGGTCGTCTTGGTTGGTGACCTCAATGTTTCTCGAGGTTTGATCGATACAGCCTCATCTGCCGAGGACATCAAGAAAGCTGGCTTGACGAATGAGGAATATGTCAGTACCCCTAATCGCCGCATCTTCAACCAGCTCATCATCGGCGGCGAAGTCTATGGCGACAGAGATGAAGGTCGAGAGCAGCCTATCTTGCTTGACACTACCAGAGAGTTTCATCCCGAGAGAAAGGGCATGTACACTCATTGGGAGCAGAAAATCAATGCAAGACCTGGAAACTTCGGAAGTCGCATTGACTTTGTCCTGGCAAGCGGCTCTATGCGCGAGTGGTTTGTCCATGCCGATATTCAAGAAGGTCTTATGGTCAGTATTGTCGTTGATGGCTTCTGGTGCGCAAGCTAACTACAATCAGGGTTCTGACCACTGCCCGGTCTATGGCGAATTCAAAGATGTTGTCAATGTCGAAGGAGATGATGGACGATCAGAAGTAAAGCTGATCGATATTATGAATCCTCCTGGTGTATTCAGCAACGGCATTCGTCAGAAGGATTGGAACATCAAAGACCTACCACCTTTCAGTGCCAGACTCATGCCAGAGTTCTACCAAAGAAGGAGCATCAAGGACATGTTCAAGAAACCCACTGCTCCTACCGTCCCAGCTATCGCAGCCACTTCGTCAAACAGCCAGGCAGGCACAACATCGACTTCCCAGCCGGTCCAATCTACTGACAAGCTCCCCGCTACAAACGGATCTGCTTCCGTAGCAGCACCCTCCTCGCAGATCGCTGTTTCCCCTTCGTCAGACAGGAAACGCAAAGCATCAGAGACATCTACATCCCAAACAACGAAGAAGCAGAAGCCCACTTCCAGCATTACATCAAAGGCAGCTCCTGCCAAAGGACAAAAGAGTTTGAAGGGCTTCTTCCAATCAAAGCCAAAGCCGGAAGAGCCAGTCGAAAGCGTAAATGGGAATGGACTTGATACGTCCGAGACCGTTGTTCCTACAGATTCAAAAGAGCGAGTAGGCAATTTCACCCCGTCCGAAGCAGCCTGCTCAACATCCACACCACGTTCGCTCAGCACCAAGGACCTGACATCTCCTGCTAATGCACAAGGAAGTCCAGTAATTTCTGACAGCCCCTCAAGATTCGAAGCTCAATCTCTACCTCTTGACGATGACGACGAAATGGTATATGATCCAATAGTTAACAAGGAGTCCTGGCAAACACTATTTCGCAAGCCGGCAGCACCATTGTGTGAAAGCCATGAAGAGCCATGCAAAAGCATGCAGACCAAGAAGAAGGGAGAGAATCAGGGGCGTAGCTTCTGGATGTGTGCAAGACCGCTGGGGCCGTCAGGCATAAAGGAAAAAGGCACACAATGGCGATGCCCGACATTCATATGGTGTAGCGACTTCAAGGCAGGAGAGACAAGGTAGAGGTATTAGTTGTGATTGATTGCTAGCTATGGAACGAGAAAGCAGTAATTGCTTTCGAAAGAAGAAAGACGAAACGAAATGGAAAGAAAACAAAAAGTTGAAAACATCCAATGCGCAGTACGCCGACCATGCAAAGACTCCTTTCGCTTCCTATGCTCCTCCTTTTATCCTTCCCTTGTGTAACAACAGCAAGGAACGATGATGATTGACACCCACCATGCTTGCAGAAGATGATCGATGTCGCAAAGCAAGAGCAGATCAGTTGACAAACTCCATGCCCCACATGTGCTCAGGCATCTGCTCCAAGAACTCTGTGAAGCGCTGAGACTCGAGGTCATTGTACTGGAAGCCATTGTCGACGGCAGCAGCAAGACCGCCATCCTCCTCCATGGTCTCGAGCTCGCGGGCCAGCATGTCCTCGAGCGAAGACTCGAAGCCGGTCAAGTCGGACTGGGCCATGGCGAGGTCGTTGCCGGTGACGGTGGGGTTGGAGAGCGAGGCGCCGGCATTGCCGTCAGCCATGGCATTGTTGATGGCAGTGGGGAGGGCAGTGCAGGCGGCGGGGGCGCGGACGGTGGTGGGACCGTACAGCATCTCGGTGTTGTGGTCGTCCAAGAGGTCGGTGAAGAGGTCGAGCTGGTTGGGCTGGAAGGCGTCGAAGGTGAAGGAGGCAAGATCGCCGTTGGCAGAGTAGCTGAGAGTAGGATCGTTCAAGTTGGCGAGGTCGACAATCTGGGCAGGCGAGGTGACAGATGAGAAGGGGCCGACTGTGGATGGAGTGGGCGAGTAGGTGGTGAAGGCGGCAGGGATGTTGGCATCGACAGATGCAGAGGCAGAGGCCGAAGTGGAAGCAGTGTCCTGCTGGGCGGCGAGAGCCATGGCCTTGCGCTTGGTCATGCGGCGCTTCTTCTCATGGGGCTTGCGAGGCTGGTACTGGTAGTCGGAGTGGTCGCGAAGGTGCTGGCGCTTGACGTTCTCGGCCTTGTCCTTCCACTGCTTCTTGACAGGCTCGGACTCGTCGCGCCACATCTTGCCAATGATCTTTGCTGCAGACAATTGTCAGTTCTTGACCATCAACAAAGATTGCGCGCGGAAGAAGCAACTCACAGATCTCATTGTTGTGGAGACCAGGGTTACGGGCCACGATGTCTGAGTGGTGATGCTTGCGATAAAGGATGAAGGCATTGACAGGGCGGCTGACTTTGGTGCCCTTCTTGGGAGGCTCAGGGATGCATGAGAGGCAAGCGACGACATAGCAGTCTCATCTGACTGGTTGTGCGAGCCAGGAGACAGCGCACTGACGTGGATTGAATCAGTGGCAGCGTCATCCTTGACCTCAACCTACGCATTTCTGAAAGTGCTCTGGGAAATATTGGTGCGCGTGCGAGAAGGATGTACGAACATGATATCTCTAGCAGATGCGTTGCCGAATTGTGTCTGACGACCATTCCGACACAGGGTCCTTTATCGTTCAATCATTCGAGATCGACACGAATCACAGAAGCGGTAGAAAGTGAAACAAGGTCGTGATCATGGATGATAATCAAAGACTGACGGCAGTGAAAGTCATGCTGAGTACTGACGGGAAATTTGAGTGAAGAACAATCTTAGAGCGGCTGCCTGGCTGGTATAGTGACCAAAACTCAGAACAATAGCAAGGCGTTCCTATTGATGCAAGTGTCAGCAAATGCCTCTTTTCCTCACAACAAATTGTAACCATCCTTTCTTCTCCTATCTTCCCAAGATGCACTCATCAATCAAAACAACCAAAATGGATCCCAAGATTGTCCACGTTACCTTGAACGAGCTCGAACAGCCCGTCTTCGAAGCTGGTGAGAATCATGCCTTTTCGCTTTGACGCAAGATCAACCGCTGACAGAACCAACGGTGAATGCAGAAAAGAAACATCTGGAAACCCGCATCATGTGCCAGCACATCATTGCGGACTTGAAATGCCTTCAGAAAGTCTATGCCCTCGAACCAAAGCACTTTGATCGTGACACGATCTGCAAGCATCTCAAGGAAGTTTTGGCCGAGTATCGCATCCTCCGCAATGATGCATCCCTTTTTGCGTCCAATGCCGAGTACGAAGACTTCCTTACCACCATGTACACTTTGACCGCAGAAACGGCAATGGTCATCCACGCCATTAAGCGCCGAGATCAGGTGCGACTGAAAGTCCAGGAGGAGACGATCGCCGACACTGCCGAAGACTCGAACCCCCGTTGCAGAGCACGCTTGTCTCCCTGGAGTCAATTCCTCGCACCAGGCTCGCCATGTTATGCCGTTGCCCGCTTCTTGGCTCCATTCGAGACACGCCCTCCTTCGCACCCCAGCTTCCCAGAATATCGCCATGTCATTCGCACCTCATATCAGACTCTTCCTCAGGCAGCTGCTGGAATCCTGGCAGTATGGGCTCATGAGTTTGAGGAAGCAAACAACTACTTCCACCAGGTATCTCCACATGATCAGGACATTGAGAAAGAGATTGAGTGGTGTGCTAACACTTCGGCAGCGTTACCCAGAAGAGAGAGAATTCGCAGGAGTAAGGCATACTCACGACTTTTTCTGGGAGGCAACGCTGACAGAGTATGAACAGCCTCTGCACCAAAAGCTCGCTCCTTTTCGTCAGATGACTCTCACTCCGACAGGCTTGAAGACTGAAGCGCTACGTTTCGTAAGTCAGAGCACGAGAAGAACATGCTAGTGAAATCGAGACTGACACAAGCACAGCACAATCTCGGAAACCGCCCCTATGCACAGGTAACCAAAGAAAGTCTACGCAAACCATTGAATATGCTGACGCGGAGCAGGCAATCGAACAGGTCAATGGACAAGGTCCAGAAGAGAAAGCTACACTCGGCAGATTCTTGGGAATGTTGGAGAGAAAGGATGTCGTTACTCCTTTTGCCGCAAACAGATGCTATGTTGTTCGTCGCTGGGTCCTTGGAAAGGTGGGCTCTTGAGAAGTTGAATCCTCAAAGGAATGGAGTTCGAAATTTGAGAATACAAAGTGTCTTTGCGTATGCCAATCCTCAATGTCCTTGCCTATACCTATTTTTCCAAGTCGGATTCGATCGATTGTTGTGGTTGTTGAGAAAAATAGTGAGGCTTACTACCAGCTGTTTCTTTACTTTTTTTGCAGGCGGAATGTCGCAGAAACTTGTTCTCGAGACGTCAGTGAGAAGGTGAAAAACAAAAAGTGAGGGAGGAGTAGATGAAGTGTGAGAAATGAAAAATGCGAACCAAAAGCACTCACTGAAGCTCCGCTCAATCTGAAGCGCATACCAGCCTCCTGTTTTCACCGAGTCTCACACTTCCTTTGTCTTCCTCCTGAAACATTCCTCATCCGCTTCCACATTCCACCGCACAACCATTTCCGCTCAATTCTTTGTTACACAAACACCCCTCGGTTCCAAATCACGCAACAATGTCTGCCGTCATGCCCGAGTCGATGGCTCTGCTCCTCGAGAAGTATTCGCCTGAACAGATCGCTGAGGTCGTCGATGCCGTGATGAAGATGCGCCCTGCTACCTCTCAGGGAGCTGTCGTCGCTTCGACTGCCACTACTCCTGTCTCCGCCGTCACCGAGCGCAAGAAGCGCGCAAAGAAGTCGGCTACTTCAAAAGTTGCGCATTCATCATCCGGCAGCATCGCACCTACTCGTCCTCTCAACTCATGGATGGCCTTCAGAAGTAAGTTGGGTCGTCAAACGCAATTGCGCACAAATCATCCTGACCAGTCCACCAGGTTACCACTCTCCCATCTTCAAGTCGTTCCAGCAGAAGGACATCTCTGGTTTCTTGACTCGCATGTGGCAGAACGACCCTTTCAAGGCCAAGTGGAGCATCCTCGCTAAGGCCTACTCAATCATCCGCGAGAACAACACCAAGAACGCTGCGCCTCTTGACAAGTTCCTGGCCCTCACTTGCCCTTTGATCGGCGTCATTCCCAGAGACGACTACCTCGGCGTCATGGGCTGGAGCATCGTTGACAACGCTGGAGTCAAGAACATGGAGCGCATGTACACTCCCGACATCTCTTCGTTCCCCGAGAACATTCTGACCACCAACTTGTCGTCCGAGGAGATTGTCGCTCACTGCCAGCGTGTCAGCTACGTTGATCACAATGACAACAATGTCGCCCGCAACCAGGGCTCGACTGCTGCACTTGCTTTTGCTGCTCAGCCTATGTTCGAGTCGGCTCCTGAGGAAGTTGTCGCTCGCGGCCATCACGCCAGCCACGTCCAGCAGAACAACAACATGGCTCGCAGCTCGAGCTCGGCTACCAGCTTCGCCAGCATGGCTGTTCAGCCCATGGTCAACGACACATCATCGTCTCCTTCTGTGTTCGGCTTCTCCGATGCTGAGTCTCCTTACCAGCAGAACCAGCAGAACGACCAAGACTTGTTCGTCGGTGGTACCACCATCCAGGGCGCTCTGGACCAGAACAACAACAATGCCGTCGGCGCCAGTGGTCCTGTCAGACAGGCCGTTCACGACCTCTCGAACCAGCAGTATCCCTTCATGGACGAGTTCGACCCCTTCCAGTCCAGCTCGCTTGACTTCGATCCCTTCAGCATGAACCAGGACGCCGCCTTCGCCAGCAACAGCATCGGCACCTACCTTGCTCCCAACAGCAACGACTTCCCCGACACCTTCAACATTGACGACCTGTTGAGCAGCGAGCTCTTCGACATGGCCCAGTAAGAGTTGCAAGGCAACATGTCATTCCGGCCATGAACTGGTCAGACAAGCTCTTAAGACACAAGACTTGGTCAAGCGACACTGCACATTGCGACCGATGGTGTTGTATATAGACGAAGGGATTGGTTGTCGATACCGTGGTAATTACAGTAGTGAGGAGGAATGAGGGTGTTTGGGAAAGGGAAAGAAGACGAATGAGGGGTCGCGGGCGTTCTGGGGAGGAGCGGAAGCTCGGGCATGCGACTTTGGTGTAGCTACGACTCGCGACCTTTCTTGTACATAGACCATAACGCGCTCTGCCTTCTAACACAAGCGCTCAAAATGCAATTCAAGACCTCCTAATCAATCCGCTATTCCCATGCAGCAAACACCATGACTTTCAAATCGCTGCTGCTGGCGTACCTCGTCGGAGGTCTGACCTTCATCCCCCTGCTCGCCCTTGCCCTTGGCGCCTTCGCATACGTTGCTTTCACCCAACCCGTTGCTTCTGTATCGACTGCCACCACCGCCGAACATGTAGACTCGACAGCCACTGCGAAAACGATAGACGACCTCGCCGACAAGAGCAAGGAACAAGACAGTGAACTCGACACGGCCGCCGCTTACTTCGCCGTCTGCAGAGAGTATGTCCCTGGCGGCATCAATGGCAAGCCGCCAGAGCGATCCAGCCCGGCTGGCGAGGTTCTCATAGCAGAGAGTCCGAGTGTCTATCAGAGCATGTACAGAAGTATCTTTGAGCGAGGCAAGACATCGATCCCAACCATCGAGGGCGACAAGCGCGATGGCAAGACCGTCAAGAAGGCCCGCAATGTCTTTTACGTTGTCTTGAGACACGGCCATCTCATGCTCTACGACGACTCTGAGCAGGTCGAAGTGCGCCACGTCATCTCCCTTGCCTACCACGACATTGATGTATATGCTGGAGGAGAGCCCGTACCTGAGGGAGATCTGTGGATCAAGCGCAACTGCATCCGCCTGACCAGGAAACCCTTGGTCGGCGAAACTGCTCCTGCATCAAAGCCTTTCCATTTCTTCTCCGACAACTGCTCCGAGAAGGAGGACTTCTATCATGCCTTGCTACACACCCAGTCAAACATCATCAATACTGACCCACCTCCGCTCCCTCAGAAATTCGAAACTCCAGACATTATCAAACTTGTGCAGAACTTGCACTCGTCTGACGCTGACGCTCATTCGCGCTGGATCAACGGCATCGTCGGCCGTATCTTTCTCGCCATGTACAAGACCAAGGACATCGAGAACTTTATTCGCGCCAAGATCAACAAGAAGATATCTCGTGTACCAAAGCCAAACTTGATCGCTTCCATCGACATCATGGACATTTACATGGGCGACAGCGCCCCTATCATCAGCAATCCCAGGCTGAAGGAGCTTACGGTGAATGGTGATATGACAATCGAGCTGGACATCAAGTACAACGGCGGCTTCAAAATCGAAATGGGAGCGGTCGCACGCATCGATCTCGGAACCCGCTTCAAGGCTCGTGAAGTCAGCTTGATCATGGCGGGCGAGCTCAAGAAACTCAGCGGTCATCTTCTGATTCGTGTCAAGCCTCCGCCAAGTAATCGTATCTGGATGACTTTTGAGACCATGCCTCAAATCGAAATGAGTATCCAGCCCATCGTCAGCAGCAGGCAGATCACCTACGGTGTTATCCTTCGTGCTATTGAGAGCAGGATTCGAGAAGTTATTGGTGAAACGATTGTTCTTCCCAACTGGGACGACAGCCCGTTCCTGGACACCTCGAAGAAAGAATACAGAGGTGGTATATTCGAGCCTTCGCCTTCAGATGAAGAGCCTACCGGCATGCAGAACGCTGTACATGCGGACGCTGGCTTGGTCGAGACTGCAGCACATGAACTCACGAATAGCACTGGCGATGCAGACTCTGATGATACCGTCATCCATACCCTCGCTGAGACTGGAGCGAAGACTCTGAGTATGCCTAGCCTGCTAGAACCAGTTCAGAAGCTCAACTTTCGAAAGAATGCAAGACGGTCAGCCACTTCTCTAATAGGAGAGAGCATTGAGAGTCCGACAGCCGCTTCAGCCAGCACTACCGCTGTGTCAACACCATCCTCTCCACCACTTCGTCCACGTACGCCACCTGGAAAGCCTCGGACACTACGTCAAAACTCATTCTCTACTGCAGCGACGCCCTTAGTTAGCACAGAGGGTTCGAACATTGAGGCAGTGAGGTCACACACCAAGAAAAAGGGACAAAAGGATGCGGTCGAGATGGTAAAAGAAGTCAACTCGAAAGCGCAGGCTACATCTCCAAAGGTACTTCGCGAAACAGAGAATGTCCTGCCGATCGACTCCGAAACATTCTCGACCCTTGCGCCGCCAGAAGAAGGAGAAGAAGCTTCAACAGATCCTTCCATACTACGCCGAAGTTCAGAGCCTCTAGAGCAGCACACGACGAAACAACAGGTCGAACCTCCTCAGGCACCTGCCACTGCAGACGCCTCGACGTTACCTGCAAGATCACCATCGGTGAGATCTTTGGACACGTCCGCTCCTTCGGGGTCATCTCCATCTCATCTCAGTTCGGCTGCCAATGCTGCGAAGAAATGGGGCTGGCAAGTTTTAAACAGACAGAACGGGTCTTCGTCCTCAACATCAGGAAACTCGTTTGGCTTGAGCAAGAGATTCTCAGTATCGTCGGCTAGTAGTGGATCATCATCGGTGTCATTGCCGTCGCAGCCACCTAACCCGAACGCCCTGAAGGCGGCGTTGTTGGCTCAACCAATGGGTCGTGGAATGCCTTTGCCGCCACCTGGCACCCCCCTACCTGGACCACAGAAAAGCCTCTGGGCGTCGTCCGGCTTAAACCTACCAAACCTCAAGCGCAAGCCTGTTGGAGCACAATCAACCTCTCAACACCAAAGCAAAGAAGTAGAGAAGCCTGATCATGTTGGCGAGCAACAAGCTCGCCAGCCTCCGCCATTGCCCGCGAGGCCCAGACCCACGAGCAAAGAGATTCTTCACCCGAAGGTACTACCTACTGCAATGGAACAGCAATCGACCGGAGACCCTGACGTGCTTGTCGTCGCTGCGCCTGTAGAGGACGATAGTATGCCCAACACACCAATCGTCGAACGGGTAGACCACGGCATGCTCGCATACACCGAGGAAGCTCAGGTGCCTTCTTCACATGTGGAAGACATCTCAAAAACGCCACATCCAGACACCGAGCAGATGCCGTTCGAGCAAGCAACAAACACAGAGATTGAGCCCAAACAGGCAGCGGTACAAGACCTCGCATTGGATCCACAGCACACCCACACCCAAACAGCAACCGAGCCCACGAGCACAATCCTGCAGACATCAACCCCCCATGACGAAAAACACGACACCGAAGATGGAGAAGTCAGCGACTCACTCGAAGCAGCCGACGTGGCAGGAGAAATGCGTTGATGACCAGGACAAAGCTTACCCCTCCCCTCCACTCTCCCGCTTTGATAACGACACGAAAAGACTAAGATACGCAATGAATTATTTCACGTTACTCCTCTTAGAATGATGTTCCTGACTGCTAGGATGTGCTTTCCTTGTGTTTGCTCTGTGTTTGATTTATCTATGATCACGCTTCTAACCATGTGTGCTTAGCTTTGTCAATTACTTCATATACGTGAGCTATGATGGAACATTGCGCTGCTCGATCCCATCAAGACCGCTCTACGATGGATCCATTGCAGCTCTTATACCAAGACAAACATATTACAATCCACATGTATCACAAACCATCACATCCAAAAAAGGGTGCACAAAGAAGCGAATCATTAAAAAAAAAAAAAAAGATTAATTGATTGATTGGTTAACTGATGAATACAAACCCACCACACACAAAAACAGCAAAAAGCAACATCAAACTTGGCAAACAGCACCACTTACCTCTACATCTCCTTTTGTTCTTGAAGGAAATTTAGTAGTGGCAACCGGCTGTGCAGATCCAACCCTGGACCGTAGAGTACAGCATACGAGCACCGCATCTAGGGCAGTTGAACCAGAGGTCGTTGATGGGGCGACCGAAGAGGGTGGGTGTGGTGGTGTTGGTGTGAGAGCACATGATGAGTTTCTCGGGGGTTATGTGTAAGTGTTTTTGAGGTTACTGTGTAAGTGGTGTTTGGTAGAATCGTTTGCTGGGATGATGAGAAGACAAGTTGGACTCGAGAGTGTATATGTATAGACTTGAAGCCAAGCACAATGACTTTGTTCAACTTGTGATGGAACTGGAAGGCAAAGAAGAGCACAAAGGCCATTGACGAGAGTAAAAGAATTGTTGCCAGGCTTGTGAGAGAGGCAGTGGATAGGACAAAGAGGCCATCAGTTTCAGACAAAGGGTATTGCTGCTCAGATAGAATTCCCAAAGAGGTATGTGTTCTGGCTAAGACAAAAGGTATCGCATTTTTGACATAATCGATTAAGAGCAAAGCAGGTCGTGCAATGTACATCTGCAAGCGTGGGCGATATGTTCGAGAGCAAGAGGAGTGGAAACGCCCAGATGTCGCTGAACCGCAGGAGAAAAGGACAATAGACATCATTAAACTAGGAAAGGGTATTCTGGAAGATGCGGAAATCTGAGGCTTCGTCGTGATGGAGAAAAGGGCGGCAGTCAGATCTACCAGGCACTGCGGTCCCAGTTGGGGTCTGGATATACGTGTCAGTGGATGTGTTCGGTGCAGGCAGACTTGATTCAGAGAACGTACCTTGGACAAAACTTCCGAGCACGCGGCTTCCTGTCTGCAGCAGAGGATGGCCAACGACGATCTTGAGGAACCTCTCCAAGCCTTTCCTGCGCTCCTCAATGACAGCGTCGTCGAACTTGTTGAAGTAGACCTTGCCGGGCAATGGCGGAATGGTGACTCGGGCGCTCTCGCGCTCAAGGATGTCGCGGAAGTACTCAAAGTCTGAATAACGGCGGCGCACGCTACTGTTGCGCAGCTTGAACGAGGGAATGTTTGTGCTCAGGCGGATCTCGTAGGTCGTGTAGCGCGATGAGGGAGTCAGACCGTGGGTTTGCGGATTGCAGACCTGGTACGCGTAAACTTGTCAGCGGCCGTACAGGACAAATCTGGCGACGCGACTCACCTCAATCTCCAGAAAGTTCTCGGGCGGGCCATAGATCTCCTCGAAGCTCTGTGATCTCGAATCGGGCATTGCTTGCATGGTCGAGGTCGTCCTCGAAGAGGGGCTGGGCTGGAATTGGTTCATGTTTGAACGAGAGATAGTGTATGCGCCTGTCGGATGTGTGTACGAGGCCGAGGTGCGCAATGGGCAGAGTAGATGGGAGCGACAAGTTGGTGGTGGAGAGGATACCGAAGTCGACGCTGCCGTCGCTATCGCGTGCCATAGGTTTACGCCATTGCCCCGCGATTGGCTTGGCTGCCAGCCTTAGCGTCCTTTTGGCTCTTTATCACCTTCTGTCTTTGCATCATGTTCTTGCTGATGATCTTTTGGCCCATGACTCTTCCCATGTTCATGACTCTGAGCTTTTCCATCTTTGTGATGCTTCGTCGCTGCAGCTTCAATCTCCTTGTCCTGTGACTCCTAGTCGTTCAGCTCCTTGCGTGCCAGGTAATGTCCGGCAGGCGTCAAACTGAGATAGATCAAGACAGCACAAGGTATCGCGGCAGCAAGTGTAGCTGGTCTTCTGAACATCGGCGCAGTGTGGCCTGTCTTGTCGGGTATAGGGTCAAGGATATTGATAATAATTAGATGACTCGACAGTTAGGTCGTGAGGGTATGACTCGGAACTTGGATATCCTTCGTCGAGAAAAGAGCTGCAAGGTAAACGCCATTTTCATCGCTCATTAGGAAAGAGCACCTGCAATGCCAAATCCAGAGAGTCTTGCATTCTTTTGCCAACCCCCAAGAAGCAATGGAGATCATGAGATCCTAGGGCCCTCTGAGATAAGATAAAGACTGCGGCAATTTGTCGGCATGGAACAAAGGCAACTTCCTTTGATGCTGCATGAGAGCTTGAGCTCTGCATGTCTCTCTATACTGTTTGCACTAGCCAGCCCAGACATGACTAGTCAGCTTTTGATTGGTAGACTCTACAATAACCAGACAAATCTCTTTGCAATGGGTCGCTCGGGTTTGTCTCAACGATGGATTATCGGACGAGATATGTCACGACGAGAATTCACAATTACGCGAAAGGTCTTTGTAGCAGAAGGGTCAGTATGTCCATCCACGTTTTATACCAATGTAGGTCTCTCATATGTATGCTTGTTGTATAGTGGACATTGTTGGACGATGAAGCAAAAGTGAACTTGAGCTGAGTAGAAGCTTGAGGTAAGTCAGAACGAACAACCACCTGGTCAGAGGGGCCGGCTGAGACAGCAAGAATATCAAAGACAGGCCACAAATGGATAGACAACTTTGCTCTCAATACTCATGGGAGTTGCTGACTCTTGCGTCTGGTTCGATCTTGTCTTTGAACCGGTCGTCGATCTGTTTGCTAACAAATAGTACTCTGCATGGTCGCGTGCACTCAAGCTGATTCCCTGTGATTGGAGATTGGGGACTGAAGTCCGCTTTCAGACGCAAGACGAAAGGGCAACACGTAATTGAACGAAGCCGAAAGTGTTGTGCAGGAAGTCGCGACCGGCCGAACAACTCTGCTTCCTTCCTTTTGTGACTTCTTCCAGCTGCACGCTCAATCGCTCAACCTCACACTGGTCTCGAGCGCGTGGACAGATTCTTAACAGCTCACGTCTCGGCGCACTCATACTTGTCTCATTCTCCGAAGCGGCACCCTTGAACTATTTCGTATACAACAACTCCTGGCCCACTCTCATCCTGGCGAGCCAATCTCACTCCGGCCGCCGTGCCCGAGGTAAGTGCAATGGCTGTTTCTCTCCTTCTTCTTGTTGACCAGCGCTGATCGTTCTTTCTGTCATCAGCTTGGCAGAGGCGTGTCACGCCTACTCTGCACAACATTTCCGAGCGTCGACTTCCATTAGGCACTCCAGCAGACCGTCTGCTCCTGCGCTCTTCCAAGTCGAAACTTCCCTTCAACCACATCAACGTCGTCAAGGCCGAAGATTTGGAGCGCGCAAGGCCCCATCAGGAACCTGCCTCTGGGCCGTATGTTTCTTCTTCACCCGGACCCTCGCCCAAATCTTCAAGCAGAAATTTGAACTGTGGTGACACCGGCAAGATGTCTTATCTTGACTCTCCTTCTGAGGACCAGGTTCGCCTCGCTGAACTGGCAACAGCAAGGCTAGAAAGACAAAGCAAGAGGATCATCGAGAACGATCCCACCATCCCTCTGAGCAAGCTCATCGACCCGAAGACAACACGAAACAGACTCCCCAAACATTGGCCGGATCTTGACTACCCAGACTCAAGCGACAATGATGTGACCTCGTCGAATCGCGCATCTAGAAAAGAAAGCCCATTGGATGTCCACGCCAAAGTTTTCCAACCCGGCTCGCGCGACAGCTCTATCTCTCGCAAGCTTGAGCCACCTCGAAAAGACTCCGCTGCTCTCGGTGCAGATGATGGGGATTTCCAACTCGTCACTAGCAAGAAGACCAAGCCCTCCTCTAGACCTGCCGTTGGCTTGAACGCGCACGAGGTCAAAGTTGATGACAAGTCGTCAGCTATTACCGTCTCCTTCAACAGGCAGGAAATCAACGAAGTTTTCGGCAACGACCTTCCTCCCCTTGCCTACTTCCAGGGCAACATCGGAAACAAAGAAGGTCAGGTCGGATTTGCTATGCATCCCAATGGTGATATTTCAGCTCAGCAGTGGTCACAGTCCGACTACCAGTGGTTCAACATTGGTCAGTTCTCAAATTCGCGCAGGCGTACTGAGGGTACTCTTGCCTCGCATCGTTTGAAGGGCGAGAATGAGTTACATTCACTCCTTCAGCATAGCCTTTGTTACTTCAGGGCGGTTGCGAAGCAGCATGAGGCGTCAACGATGAAGCTACCTTTCGGCCTGAAAGAACTGCAAGCTTACATGCCCAAAGTCTCTGTTAATCGTCCTGCGCGGAAAGTGGCAGTGACGCCTTCTGTAACTGCAACTCCTACCAGATCGGAGTCTGAACAGCGCCATTCAGAAAAGAAACATTCGGCACGTACACCATCGCTAGGACCAGAACTTGAGCCTTGGGCGCAAGGTTATGCCTCTCGTGCTCACGTCAGACGCAAGAGGTCCAGTGCTTCCGTGGCAGTGCCATCCAGCAACCTTTCATTCCAACGCGACTTCTTACCCTCTACTACGACAAACACCGCATCGAGCAGCTCCCACAACAAGCTGACTTACAGCTTGACTGCTTTTAACAACCTGTCTTTTGGGACGTTACCTGCAGACAAAAACCAGGATGCTGTTGACAGCACTTTCTTCTCCCCCAGTCTCAGGGCGCCTACTTCGACCCAGCCTGGCATCAATGAGCATAGCCAATATCTGAGCTCATTCTTGCCAAAGAGCGTGCCACAGACGGTTACCTCACAGCTCCACTCGTCTTCTCCCAATCCAGACTTCTCCACCTTTCTCGAAAAGGCACAACCACAGATTACCTCGCCTGATCAAGCACCCGCACCGTCTCAGCGCAGTTTCACAAAAGCATGCCTGGACAAGATATTTGATGCTGCTACATCTCGCAGCATGAACGCCAATGCAGGCAACCGAACTGTTCTTCACGATCCATTCCAGAGCCAGTCTCCTACGATTCCATCGATGATCAAGCAAGACTCGGAACTGAAGCATCATGACAATATCTGGTCAAGTACTCCAATCGGTGAGGCGACTTCGAGTTATGTTGCCGAGGCATCTTCCCCCTCGAGCAGTGACGATGTTGCGTTTGATCCTTTTCTTAGCGAGCCCGAGTTCGCACCCAAGTCTAAAACAATGGAGATCATTGACATCAAGCTACCACACATGACGACCGAAGAGCTTGCTGTGCACTCGAGACCGAGTCCGCAAAACTTCAACGGGCCATTCTTTATGGGCAGCCCTGATGTTCCGAGCGAAGCCAACAGGAAAAGCCACGAGCAGGAGCTTCACGATTGGTTTTACAGTGGACTCACAATTACCGAACGTCAAAACGAACATTTCGAGTACATCAAGACAGCACACAACCAATCGTCTAGCATCGCGCAGCGACCCATCGGAACACCTGCTAGTTCGGTGTCGAGTTGGAACCGAGAGCCGGAGCCGTTCAACGAAGTCACGACGCGCTTGTTTCTTTCTATGCACGAGAGCCTCTCGCAATACACTCAAGGCCCTATGGAACAGCGTCGCGGATATCTTGCTCCATTCTGCGACCCACCAGAATGGTGCATCGACAAGAGCGCCAACGGCAACAACAGCTTCTTTGGCGAGGATTGGAGTCAACCCCCTGAGCGCATTAGTAGAGACTCGCGCTACAGACCCCTCCCTTTCGAGAGCAAGTTTGATGCTTTCGATGGACATCGCGGTGTCGGTGCTGGTGCTGTTCGCCATTCTAACGCAAGACTTAGATTCGGCTCGAGTCTGAAGTACTGAAGAGTGTTACGAGAAATGACGACCAAAGGGATCAAGGCGGATCAAGACTATGGCAACGACTGTCTATGACGGGGGATTATGAGGTGCATCAAGGATATTGATATGGACGGGGCGTAAGCTGCAGGTCAAGCAAATGGATGACTGATGGTCAACGGATTCTCAATGCGTATTCGTGTTTTTTCGCCTGAGGATGGCTCGTGTCATAGACAGACGGATCAATACAGGCACATTGATTTACGGGAGTTTCGTGTGCCTCTGGAGCAGATGGTTCGTAGAAGCGTGAGATTGAGGTGACAGAAGAAAAAGAGGGCTTTGAGTTGAGGTATCTATACAATTTGCGAGCCGTTTTTGGCCTTCTAGTAGCCCTCCTTGCCCCACTTGTTGTACTTCTCGTGAAGCTCCTGGTCAAGATATCAGCGGTGCCGGAGTCGATATATGGATATTGGCGGGCACTCACTCTGGGCAGGTTGACGTTGGGGACAATGACCTCGTTCAGAGCAGAGGGGGCGTCCTTGCGAGGCTTGCTGGTGTCACCGCCGGGGTGGTACTGGTACTTGGCCTCACCACCGGTCTTCCAGGGCTCGGAGTCGACAGCCTTGCTAACGGGGTTCTCGGACGAGGAAGAAGTGGGGTTGCGCGAAAAGTGCCAGCCAGCAAGACCGAAAGCACCGGACATGATGGTGAGCAGGATCTGTTTGATTGCGAAGCCTTGTCAGTAATCGGGTACCCTGTCATTGGCCGGTGTGTATGGAGCACAGCAGATGTGCTCATAGGAGAGGCATTGGAGTGTGTAGCTTCTTCGCAGCATCTTTCTATCTTTCTGACAAGGCGCAGAGGAGTCGTCGACGTACGTAGAGCTCGGGGTCCTTGCGGGCGCCCTGCTTGAGAGCGTTCTTGTCGGCTTCGCGGCTGGCGGCAGAGGCAGCGTTCTCGGCGCCGGCGTTGATGCCCGAGGCGCGGAGAGGGCGGGTTGCGCGGAAAGCGGCGCGTCCGATGATCGAGGCCATTGTGTGGGTAGTGTGTGTGTGGTGTATGGTTAGAGTGGAGAGATGTTCCAATTGCGCTTTACGGGTTGCTGCTTGCGGTCGGCTTGGATTGGCGAGCTTCCGCTCCTCCAATGGCCTGACTCTTGGCGTTCCGCCGTGCGGTCATCGTTGATGGGTCAGGGTTATACTGCTTGCAATGCTTTTTGACATGAATATCACAATGGCTCGTCACAAACATACTGTTACTGGATGATATATCGCATGGAGTATTCTCTCAATACTATTACAGTCCAGTATCACCCATGTCCTATCAAGAGCATTTGTTGGCTGTCAATGTCGCATTTTCTGTTTTCTGGTGTTCAAACTCGGACCATCAACATAATTATCAAGCAAACCGGGAAGCACCTTGACCACCGAGCAACAACGTCTTCATGATCCGATTAGCAGATTCAGAGTGGGACATCAACTGATCATACATCACAGTCAGACAAACGTATCCATACAAGCAGAGTTTCCATGGCATAGAGTCCTAGGCACGACAATGGTAAATTAATAGTGTTGATAAAGTTCAGGTGGCACGGACGGCTTGACTCTCGGGCAGCGCAATTTGGAAACGGCGCTGATCGTGGGCTACTCTACTTGACGACTGCCTGCACCTGGCAAACAAGTCGCTGCACTGTTCTTCTTCGGTCCAGCATCTTGTCGCTTTGGTGTGCATCTGGAGGACTCGCGCGCCATCGACGACCGAAACAACAAACACAGGCGGCACACAGCAACGGGACATGCATTGATCATCGCCGGCGCTTGACGATCATGGCCGACAGTGTCCTTCCTACCAACGACCAAGGTCCGGACGGCGACCACCAACAACACACTCACACTGTCCTTACCACCACCGGTCCTGTTGGAGAAGCAGGACTTCCACCATCACGTCCGCACACCTCGAACACGGCCAGCTCACATTACCGCACTCGATCCGCCGCTCGCGTAGGCTCTCCTGTGCCATCCTTGGGTGGCCGCGGCAGCGGCAGCTATCAGAATGACCCCTCTCGCCGCACCCATGTTCCGAACCTCATATCGAGCGCATTTCTTCCAACCAGTCCGAGACGCAACGAACCGCAATCCCCACCGCCTTCGAGCTCACAGAATCCGCAGCTTCCCATCGCAAGACCGAGTACCGACAGTGGTCGCAGAACTCACCGTTCCCGCAATAGCAATGCGTCGATCGTGACTCTCGAGCAGAGCAATAGGCCTCGAATTGACCCGGATGCTCCTCCCATGCCCACGTCCCGAGGAACTGCAACCACGAATTACGAGTTCAATCGAGATTTGCAACCCTTCGGCAGTGCCAAAAGTCAAGAGAGTCAATATCCTCTGCGGAAGCCGCCTGCACTCGATATAGACGGTACTACTAGATCCGTATCTTCGTTACAAGCACAAAAGTCGCCCATCTCTCTGCGTCCTTCATGGAGCCGTCAGAGTCGTTCGAGCAGGGCCAACGGCAGAAGCGCCGATAGAGACGGCCACGAAAAGTTGCCCTCCGTGCCACCTTCACCTGCAAACCACGCGGCTACTCCTGTCGCCTTGGGCCACAAGCCGACTACCGACGGGAAAAACTACCAATACTTCAATGGCAATGCCGTCTTCTTTCTCCGTGGCAGACTTATTAATACTCGGCAGCGGCCGCTTAATGTCTTTACTGCACTCCTTGCTGTTATCCCTGCTGCTTTGTTCTTTGGCTTCTCTGCTCCATGGCTATGGCACCACGTTTCTCCGGCGATACCCATCCTCTTTGCCTATGTTTTCTTCATCTGTATATCTTCTTACCTCCACGCATCCTTCTCAGAACCCGGTGTAAGTGCCTTCCGGCTATCTTGTCCCAAACATGTGTGCTAATTCGATGTTACAGATCATCCCACGTAATCTTCATCCTCAGCCACCTACCCCAGCGGACGAGGATCCGCTAGCTATTGGACCATCCACCACAGAATGGGTCACAGTTAGATCCTTTGGCCCATCTGCAAGTGGTACTACCGCCATGGAGGTTCCCATCAAGTTTTGCAAATCGTGCAACATCTGGAGACCTCCACGTGCTCATCACTGCCGCATTTGTGACTCGTGTATCGAAACTCAGGACCACCACTGTGTTTGGCTCAACAACTGTGTGGGTCGACGCAACTACCGCTATTTCCTTACATTTGTGGCTTCCGGCACAGTCCTGGGCCTATTCCTACTCGCAGCCAGTCTTACCCATATTCTTGTGTGGATGAAGCGAAATCACTCGGACTTTGGGCACGCCCTCAACGTCTGGCGTGTCCCTGCTGCGATGTGTGTGTACTCTTTCATCATTCTCACATATCCTATGAGTCTCTGGGGTTACCATCTCTTCCTCATGGGTAGGGGCGAGACAACCAGAGAGTATCTCAACAGTCACAAGTTCCAGAAGAAGGATCGCCATCGTCCATTCAGCCAGCACTCAATATTCGCGAACTGGTCCAGTGTCTTCACGAGGCCTCGGCCGCCAACATATATGCAGTTCAGACACAGCCACGAGGAAGGCGATCAACGCCTTGGCGAGCGTCGGTCCAAAATGGCCAAGCAGTCAGAAAAGCAGGGCGACATGGAGATGAGCGAAATCAAGAGTGGGACTGCTAACAGCAATGTTGGTGGTTATCAAGGACAGCGAACCTTGACTCCTATCAACAACACACCTAGGGGATGAAAGCCCTCCTAATAATGCCTTTGCTTTCTCTTCAAAGTTCCTATTCATGTTGCAGCACTCCGTGACGATTGCTCACGTCTATAATGCCGGTTTTATTTCATCTGCCTTTTCTTCTTGGTTGTACATATATATCTAGCTTGTCTCTATACCCCTATCAGCAAATCAATTCACTTCTCAAGACGCGTCAGTCACATGTTGAGCGGGGAGCGCAGATAGTGAAGTACATGGACATGTTCATGCTGACAGCGGGTGTTGCTAAGGGGAGCGGAATGCCACAAAAGACGCGACTGAGGCGCGGGAACTTAATCCTCCACTCAGCTCCGATTCGTGCCACAACAAACGGAACCACCATCCCTGAAGACCCCTGGCTGCCGAGGAAAGCAATGTCCTTCTGAACTCATCCTCAGACAGCAGCCAGAGAAACAATCGTCCTCGCCGAAAGGTTGGAGTTATTTTTCGAGTTGGCTCAGCGAATATAGCAACGGCTCTTTAGTCGGCGCGTCTCTTTCTCGCGTCTCTCCCCACCTTGATTTCAACCACCGTCACCTCGAACCAAAACCCAACCAGTACCCGCCACGTACGATGGCCAAACAGAGAAAGAGCTTGCCCGTGCCGCGACTATCAACGGGCTCGACGAGCTCGTCTTCGGCAGCATCGAACATCGAAGTTGGTGGCAGTGCGCGTGAGGGCTCGCTCTCTTCGGCCGCTCTCGCTCTGATGTCTACACCCCCGACCAGCGTATCCGAACAAGACCATGTCGGGTCAGCAGTCGACAAGGAAGATATGAGCGCGACATCTGCAGCAGACCTGACGCGTCGAACATCTTCACGCCGCAAGTCAGGTCCGGCATCGTACAACCTCGGAGTCCTCTCTGGCGTACGTCGTACTTCTGCCGGCCTAGAGATGGCCAAGGAGAAAGCCGCCCGCAATTTCTCTGGAGACACACTCGTCGATGACGCTCCTGGACCTTCGTCCGACACCCCAAACCGCAAGCTCTTGAACGACGGTGTCAAGGCTCTGAACATGGACTGGGAGATGGACAACCTGCCTGGTGACAGTGCTTCCGATCTGCCTGACAGAAAGAAGCGTCGACACAGATCTTCGATGGACATGCTGATCGAAACGACTGGTCGCGCCCTGGGCAGAGTGAAGAGCGTGCTCGGCAAGCGAGACCGAGACGCAAGCGAAACCGACAAGACAGACCGCAGGCAGAGCCGCAGACTACTGGCCATCGAAGGTCCCAAAGACGCAAACGAGGAGGCACAACAAGACGACGACGACACCGTCCAGGAGCGATTTGAACGTGTTGAAAGACCAAGCAAGCTTGCCCGCCTCTCTTCGAGCTTCAGCATCAACATGCCACAGGTCTTTTCTACCAAGAGCAAGAAGCCGACAAAGCGCTACGAAACCCAAGGTCTATACGCTGGTCAAAGCCTTACAAGCTATGATGATCAGTCTATCCCCAAGACTTCGCGAAAGCCCACCGGCAAAGCTCGTCCTTTGTCAACCTCCTTCCTTCCTGATGCCACACGACCCGAGAAACGCACTAGTCTTGTCGCCTTGCCCATGTTCTCCTACCTCGAAAGGGAGCGACCTTTCACCATTCCCTACGATGTCTTTGCTCCTGTCCACCATCAACGTGGCGAGGAGAAGCCCAAGGACTGGGGCAAGGTTCACAAGAACCGTTTCGTCGGTGACGCCAGAGATTACTGGAGGAAGCCCCACTACGAGAGATCCTTGTGCATTTGCACGCCACCACTGCCCGGATCTTCAGAGCCTGGCTGCGGCGAACACTGTCTCAACCGTGCAATGGACTACGAATGCGACTCGAACAACTGTGCTCTCGGAGATCAATGCACAAACCGCGACTTCGCTGGGCTTGCAGTTCGCACGGAGCGTGCAAACAAGGCTGACAAGAAATCGGCGTACTATCTCTTCAACGCCGGAGTCGAGGTCATCAAGACTCCAGACCGAGGCTTTGGCGTGCGCGCTTGTAGATCATACGAGCCCCACGAGATTATCACCGAGTACACCGGCGAGATCATCACGCCCAATGAGGCTGGTAGAAGAATCAGAGAAGACTACAAGGATAAGGCCGTAAGTCTTGATGTTGAAAGTGGGGTTGACCATTGACTAACGTTGATCTAGGACTATTACCAGATGGAGTTTGATCAAGGTATGATCCTTGACGCGACCAAGGGCTCTATTGCCCGTTTTGTCAACCACTCGTGCGAGCCAAACTGCAAGATGCTCAAGCGTTTCGTCGGAGGTCACCCACGAATGGCCCTATTTGCAGGCGACCGTGGTATCTTGACTGGCGAGGAATTGACCTACGACTACAACTTTGAGTAAGTCAAAGATTAGTTCTTGACTAGATGAGACGATCTAACGCGATATATAGCCCTTACTCTGTTAAGAATGTTCAGGAGTGCCGTTGTGGCGCAACCAACTGCCGTGGTGTCTTGGGCCCAAGACCTAAGGATGCCAACAAGCCCGTAACCAAGAAGGAAAAGGAAGGAATGGCTGCTGGTATGAAGCGCAAGGTCGGCGAGTTCTTTGGCGCTACCCCTGCAGTCGAAGTAGACAAGGAACTTTTCAAGAAGCGCAAGGTTCCTCAGATGTCCAAGGGCTGGGTCTACGTCGACGACACCATGGAGAAGACCAGAATCGAGGAGGCTCGCAAGGACAAGGAAATTGCACGTCTTCAGAAGCAAGGAATCCTTCCTGCAGACCTCGAAGTCAAGAAGACGACGACTACCACTACCGTTACCAAGGACAAGAATGGAGCCCGGCGCTTCGTCCAGAAGGTGACCACCAGGATGACCGGTCACAGACCCAAGGCCACACCAGAAGCTCCTTCCAAGAAAGCCCAAAAGCCCGGCAGACTCTCGTCCATTAAGGACAAGGACAGAGAGATGTCGCGAGTAGATGCCAGCTCCCGAGTGACCAAGCCTGCTCGTCGCAGCATGGACAACAAGAGCATCCCCAAAGGCTCAATGAAGGTCAGGGCGGTCACGAAGGATGCAGCCAAGATGGCCCGTACCATGAGAGCAGTCAAGGCGGACGATTGAAAGTAAAACAGGTAGGATTGGACGGGGGATTGGGAACGGTATACCTGGAACGGCGTCAAAGAGGGATTTGCAGGACATGCACTTGGGTATCTATTCTTCATTCTGCAAAGGTTAACATGTTTTTAATTGCAAGGATATGGTTATTTTATTCGAATCAAAGTTGACATTCTTCTTCGTGTTCTATCGTTTCCTTGTCTCGCGAACAATCGTTCAATGGCATCAGTCCAGACCGTGCCAAGCATCTGTCAAGTCAAGGGTCGGACGGAGATTCGGACTCTCGGTCCATCAGCTTTTGGATGACATAACGGCAACATTTGCTTGGAGATACTGTACCTACCTAGTATTTTACACTACCGACCGACGATTGGACATACCTTTGCCGAACAACTTATCTGACAGGTGCGTTGTTTGCCTCGCGCTCTGAGTCTACTCACCTAGTGCATACGACAAAATCAGAGACGAAGCCCATGCTAACGGATCGCCGCAGACACAACTCGTCGAAGAATCTCTCGCCTCACCATTTTCGCATACCCGAACATGAGCGCATCACAACTCAAAGTCCGCTCCCTGGTACGACCAACCCCCCTCGAGTGATTCCGAATCGTCGCGCCCTACGAAAGAACCTTACGACACCACGATTCGCCGCTCAGAGCACATCGAGCTAACAGCATTTCGACGTAGTACCGCAAGCTCTTGCGCCAGGGAAACCAGTTTGCCGCATACAACTTCCGCGAGTACGCCGTGCGTCGCACCAAGGATGCCTTCCGCCAGCACATGTCCGAATCCGACTCGAGTAAAATCCAAGAGCTTCTGTCGAGGGGGAACACAGAATTGCAGATGTTGAAGGTGAGTCTTTAGACAAGCTCATGAAGAATTCGTGCAGGAAGCCATATGCGGTGGTATCAGGTTGGAGCAAGATCAACAGGAAGAGCGAGAGCGGTGTTGGGATATCCTCTACGATCACTACATACCTGCGCATATGGCCTGCATGGTATACTTCATACATGAGACAAGTCACGGTTGCTGACTCTCGAGCTTCAGAGACAAACAGTTGTCAGCCAGTTCTTCCAGCTAGACAGGCTAGTGGTCGAGGGAGGCAAGACAGGCAAGCAGACCGGCGGCAGAAACGACATCATTAGACAGACCGAACACGGGTGAGTTCAGCAGCAGTGTCAGTTTACTCGAGCACATGCTAACATGAATGCTAGCTGGGACTAAGCTTGTCTTCTTTGGGTGCGACGGAGGTGGAGTCACGGTTTATATGCTTTCTAAAATACCACTCGCCCTGCCGGGCTGAACTGTAAACATACCGCTACTCGAGTCAATATAAATATTCTACACACATGAGATCTCGTCCTGGTTGCAACAACACCAATTGGTTATTCGTTCACTGCCGCTGCCAGCCTAGATCCATAACCAGCTGTATGCCGAAGAGTCGCCGGTCGCCGAGACTCCCGAGACGTCCGTCAAGTCGCGTCGTCGTCGGGCCGTGAGGGGAGACGCGCTGTCGCCAACCAAGCAACAGTTGTTTATCACTCGCAAAAGTGCGTTAATAAGAGACAGTTGTCCAAAGGCAGCGCTATTGTTATCAGGAGACGCATCGGACTTGATTGGGAAACAGCGCCTTGCCCTCTGAAACTCTCTGACCGCAAGTGTCAAAAAACGCAGTCATGGCTCCTGTACGTGCCTTCTCTTTCTGTCCCACTCTTCGCCTTATTCCTTTCTGTTTCGGCGCTTCTCTGTCTGACCTTTTCCCTCTCACTGCACCTTCCCTAAAATCGCGCGCGTCATGCTTTCTCAATCTCCCGCAGCCCCAATTGTCCTCCCCAAGTTCCCCATTCAAAAGAGCATGAATCCCAACGCATCATTGGAAAACATCGATTATGAGGTTCTCGAAGCCGCATGCATCTTGGTCAACATCAGTCAAGGCATCCCTGTTCCAGAAACACACACGGCCTCTGGATCTCATCTACCCATCTCTACCCCTTCATCCACGCACAATCATCATTCTACCAGCAATACGATCTATTATCTGGAAGAACCAATCATAGCTTTCTCGACCACCTAGCAGACCTCGAAAACACTAACTAACGTCGATGGCTCTACAGTTTCGCGCTGGAGGCCGTAGCAACCGCTCTGGTCGCTCCCAGGCAGATGCTGATGTATTCGAGGGTCTGCCTGTCCGTCAATGGATTTCTTCAGACACCATAGTGGGTCTTCCACCACCGACAGAAGTCGTTCAAGGCGGTGACAACGCATTGCCTGAACTACCCATGCCACGCGACTCACACCTGCTTACTCCTTTGACACAACAACTGTTGCGTGAAGCAAGAAGACCTAGACTTGCAAAGCGACCTCAAGAGCCAACCGAAGATGACAAGCAGGAAGAAGAGGAAGAGGGCGAACCCGTCTCAACCGGTTGGCAATCGAAGAAGTGGACCCAAGTGCCATCTCACCAGGAGAAGCCTGAGAGAGAGTTCCTTGCCAAGCGCCGCAAGGGTCTTCCCAGTATGCACACTCAGATAGCATTGCAAGCAGCAAATGCCGTGGCTTCATCAGCAAACACACGGAAAACCAAGGTCATGAAATCGGATGCAGACGGCAACACCACGGTCTACGAAGTCTTGGTTCCCGAGGGCCAGACCGTCGAAGGCGAAGTCGTGGATGATGCTATCATGGCTGATGCTGCCCCCGTTCAAGCAGCTCCTGGAACAGTCATCGATGGTGTCGGTATCGCCAATGCTGAAGGTGTCTTCGTTGCGACCGATCTACTCCAGCAACAGCAGCAGCCGATGAGACGCAAACCAATTCCTCCACGCAGAATCAGAAAGGGCGGACCTGGCCGTGGCAAGAAGAAGGTCATGTTCAATCCTAATGAAGGACACAACGCTGCAGCAACCTCGACCCCTGGAGGTGGGGTTAGTGTCGCTACGCCCTCAACTCTCAACGCAAATGCAGACGACTCAGCAATGGACATTGATTCTACTCCGAAGCCTGACGCCAACGACGAAGGAGATGATGAAGACGGCGAGGAGGGCGAAGATGGTGACGAGGATGATGACCGTGAGGACGGAGAGGTCAGCGATGGAGAAGAGCTCCAAGAAGAGGAGCCAACTGAAACCATAACATCCCCATCCATAAGGCCTAACGCAGAGGAGCAAGTCTCAGCAGTCACAGAAAACGTCGAGCCCGAACACGTCGAGCCCGAAGAGACTCCTGCGCCCATCATCGAGGAGGCTCTCGCGCCAACAGAGGAGACACTCGCGCCACCAGAGGAAGTTTCCGTGCCAGTCACAGAGAGCGCTCCCTCGCCAGTCACAGAAGAACATGAGGAGCCCGTTTCTGCAGCCGTTGAAGCAGTCATCGAAGCAGTCAAGGAACAAGAAGAAGCCGGGGAAGCCACCGAAGAGCCACCCGCTATAGAGGCCGTCGAGGAAGCTACGGACAAGTCAGAGGCACTAGCTACAGAAGAAGCTCAAGCGACCGAGGAGCCTGAAACCGCAGAACTACCACGGGAGCTCAGTGACAAGGAACCTATCGTCGACACGACAGCAGGGTCCGAGAAGTCCGAGGAAGATACCATCATGAAAGAGGTATCCGACAAGGAAACGGAAGAGCCCTAGAAAGGCCAGGGAAGAGTTGAAGAACTTTAGAAGATTTCTGGCAATGTAAACCTTTCACGCATCCTTTGTCACTGGTGCCACACAGAAGCACAACCCGATCAAGATACGCCTATGAAGGAGGCATCTGAACAAGGACCAAACGAGTTTGGATTCAGCTTTTCCGAATGGCTCAATGAAGATTGCTATGAAGAAGAGCCACCCCAACCAACAGACAACGACGATCGTCCAGAACGTGAAGAAGAAGACAACCAACACCAATCAAACAACGATAATGGTGAGGATGATGACGACGACAATGAGGACAATACAAACAACCGTAACGATGAGGAAGACGAAGATGAGGAAGAGTACGAATCGTCTGAATTCAGCGTCTCTGGAGATTCCGAGGAAGACTCTAGTGGAGAGCACAATCAAGTTTCTGTTGAGGAGCCTGTGGCGGGTCCCAGCGATGCGCCCTGGGCTCATAGACCAGCAAGTAGTCTTCGTGTCTGTACAAGATGCGGAGCTTTGGACAATCAGATTCTCAGCACCGAGCCTCAAGGTCCCGGAACATTATGCAGGACGTGCAGTGCGAAAGAGTATGTCTGTGGAAGCTGCAACACCAGGAAGACCTCAGAATGGCGCAAAGGACCCAACGGACCCCATACTCTATGCAACATCTGCGGCTTGAGGTGGGCCAAGGAACAGAAGGAAGAGGCCGAAGGCAGACCCTGCTCGAATTGTCACAAAAAAAAGAACACATGCGATCACGACCGACCGTGTGGTCACTGTGTCTTGAATGGAGAAGCCTCCACTTGCGAAACCAGACCTCGCCGAGTCAGAAGAGCCTACAACAAACCTAAGCAGATACCTGGCGAATCCAAGAAGGAGAGGCGCAACAGGTTGCACAAGGAGAGAAGAGACAGGCAAAACCAAAGTGGCTATGTCTGTGCAGACTGCAAAACTACCTACAGTGCTCAATGGCGCAGTGGACCCCACGGCCCCCATACTCTGTGCAACAGGTGCGCACGTAGACGGACCAAGAAAGAGAAAAGGAAGGCCGACAAAGACGAAGAACATGTCTGTTCAAGCTGCAGAACTCGCAATAGTCCCAAGTGGCACGAAGGACCCGATGGTCCCAACACGCTTTGCAACGAGTGCGCCTTGCGGCAAGCCAGAGAGGGCAAGAAGACGGCCGACAAAGATGCATAAGTCGCAGACAATCTTTTGACGCGAAATGACCATCCCTTCCCCTGTACTTGGACTCAAGCTGATGGGTCTTGTATTCGTTTGTCCGTGTTTGTTCGTTACTATTAATACAATTCTTTTCAATTTCGTTCTAAGATGATTGCTTTTTATCTCCTTCGTATGCTGAAACCTACATCACAAGTCTTCTTGCGTCTAGCAGTCACACTAAAGCAATACTCGAGCTACAAGCTCACAAAAATCATTCTCAAATACAAACAGCAAGATAAAAAATGACTGTGATTTTTCTTCGACGACAAAAAGTTCTAACTACCCAAATCGACATCCTCATCACTCCACTTGGCATCCTCGTACAAATTCCTCCCACCACTCCCACTCGGATCCAGTTTTGTGAAAAAGTCCGGCGGGACCGTGGGAGTATACCTGCGTTCGCGTTCTCGGTTCACGCCGCCAAAGCCTGCGCCGTAGGTCACCAGCATATCTGTTGATGTGGGCAGGTGGAAGGGTAGCAGTAATGCGGGGTCCACGAGGTTGCCTTCGGGGGAGTCTTCTTCGTCTTTGCGGAGGGGAGGGGGTGGTGGGGCGGTGGGTTTGTCGGCTTGTGCGGGTGTGGAAGGGGGATGGGATGGGTCAGAGGAGGAGGTTGTTGCTTCTTCGGCGGCTTTGTGGGCGAGGTGTCTTTTGCTTTCTTCTACGTGTTTGAGGGCGGCTTTTGGCAAGAGTTTCTCGCCGACTTCGGCGCGGTAGTATTTTACTGCGTGGAGGAGTTGTTTTGTCGTCAAAGCAGGTAGTTGTTGTAGTGTCGTGTCTAGAGCTTCGTCGTCTTGACCTAGAGACGAGAAACACTGTAGCCATTGCAGAAGCTGTACTACTGGCGCTAAATGCTTGCGAGCAGCTTCAATGATGTTTTCGCCCGTGGCATTTAATGAGCCATTCTCGAAGTGCTCGGGAGCTCTGTTGTTGGTTCGTGCCCAGTCTTCAAGTTGTGAAATGTTCATGCGAATCTGCATTGCTTTTGTCCTGGCAAGATAGCGCTTGTTGGACATGATGCGATTGAAGATCTCAGCACTCAGCCAATACAGCAGTTGCGACATTACTTGTGTGGTAATGACAGAATGAACATCGTAAAGGTCAAGGACAAACAACGTGGAAGATAAAAGAGAAGTGATGTTCCTAGGAGACACCTGAGCGCGACGCTTGGGCGAAGGAGGCCGGAAGCGTTTCTCCAGTGGTTCGGGTGCTTTCACCTTTGGTTTTGACCGTAAGAACTTCCACTCGTTCTGGAAAGCGATATCTTCAAATCCAGGGATGGTCTCGTGATCTAGCATGGCTTCGTCCAAAACCTTGTCCATACGCCTCTCAGCATCTCGAATAATGAGCACGTAAATTTCGTGAATCAACTCTGCCATCTTGGCTTGGAATGTCGAGGTGACTTCGGCCAGTCCAGTGTCCTTCTTCAGGTAATACAACAAGAGAGTCGTGTTGGACATCCAGAAAGCAAGCATGGTCATGTCCCATTGATGCTTCTCTACTACGGCGTAGATTTTGTCTTGAGCTGCGTTAAGCCACTCAGTCAGCAATTCTTGGCTAGAGTGGTAGTGTGCATATCTGGCTCCGAGGAAAATAATGTTTGCGGGTATAGGTTTCTGAGATGCCGATCGCTGTGGAGTCATCTCGGTAACAACAATGTTGAGAATGCGATCCGAATCGTTTTCCTGGAAGACGAACATTTGATCGTTCAGGCACCTGTCCCAAACGAACTCTTGTGGGTCTTCAAACTCGTCGGCGGATTCGGGTTGCTCGTCCAGACCAAGGTTTCCCAGGTCGACTTCGAGATTCATTGCACTCTCCATCATCATGCGTCGCTTCATCTCATTCTCGGCCATTTCTTCCTCGAAGCGGTCTTGAGAGAAACCAGAGTTGTAAAAATCGTCCGTCACGCCGGCATTTCCAATCGTGTAGCCACTGTCGTTCAGATACTCTGACATGTCGCTGTTTGGTGCAACGAAGTCGAGAGCAGTCCTTCCGGTGGACGATTGAATCTCGGTAGAAGCACCGTGGTCCAATAGGATTTTGGCAATGTCCTTGTGTCTGTTGGTCATGGCCCACATGAGAGCGCTCCACTGGTTTCTATCTTGCTTGTCGACCTCAGCGCCAGCATCCAGCAAAGACATGACGACATCTTTGTGACCAAAGCAACTTGCGTAGACCAAGGGAGGAGTGCCTTCGGAGTCTACGGCATTTACATCGATGTATACAGCAGGACTTCCTCTGACCAGACGCTGGATTCGGGCGACGTCGCCGTTGCTGGCAGCCATGAAAAGAAAGTCTTGTAGCATCTGTCTCTTTTCGGCATCGCTTAGGTTCTTGTCATTGACGAGGTTGTCTTCTGTGCTTTCGATGTCGTTGTCGTCTTGGTTGCTTCGGACCTGGGTTGCCAACATGTGGGCCAGCCTTGAGTCGTGCTCAGCCAGGTCGCGTTCGGAAGGATCGAAGTCGTCAGGTTCGTTCAGAGAGAGATTGAAGTTGTTGGATTGGGCAATGGTGGGAGCGGTGAGGAACTGGGACTGGCCTGTTGAGGAGTGTGGTCAGGCAGGAGGGTGGTGGTACAAGGAGTGCGGATGTCACATACCTTGCCAGGCATCGTAGTACTCGGTCTCGACATTGCCGTAGCCAGAGAAGGCCTTGCGGTCGTCTAGCGAGCGAGGCAGGTCGGCAGGTAGCTCACGCGGCTTGGGCTGATCGTCGAAGCCATGCTCGTCGTCATGTTCGTGGTCGTGTGGGTGGTCTTCCATGGCGCTTCGAGTCTATGAGTACAGGGGGTTGTCGGAAGCGAGGGATCGGGCGCAAGAGTCGTTCATTGCACAGTGGTATGGATCAGAAGATTCAATAGGAGAACACCAGCGACAGCGACATTGTGCGACAGATTAATTGTGACCGTTGACGATAAACATGCAGCAGGTGCCATCATCTCGCACCTGTCCCACACTTGACCCTTGCGACACTCTTTGTCCGTGCGGAAGCTGTCTCAAGCGTCCTCCGACAACCATCTCCCATGCACTTTCGACATACTCTTTCTTCACATCCCAACCCTGAATACAGACATTCTTGATTAGTCACTCTTTACAGTCTGAGCCTATGTATACTGCTTTGACATGGTCCACAGTATATCTCTCTACCGGAGACATCTCTCGTGCTCCCCGCCATCGGGCCAGGCTTCCGGCACACGTCACAACTGCAGTGGGGCGCGAATGCGATAGCTGACCCTCTCCGATCAGCCATCTTCAATTGTCAAGCAACCATTCTGTGAAACTCTCCCAATTCCTTGTACTTTCTTCTTGTACTTCTCTCTCGTAGATTGTCTTATACCTGTACATCTACTTGAAATCACGACTTATATCTCGCGCCATATTCAGAATAGGCTTCCCAGTAGACACCCGAGTGTATAATCATCCAACCTGCCCAACATGGCTTCAGACAAGAGAAGCGAGCGTGGCATCCGCATCGCCATTGATCGTGGTGGTACTGTAAGTCGCATTCCATGCTTCCTTCTCAACACAGCCGACTTACTGGACTCCAGTTCACAGACTGTGTCGGCAACCCCGGCACAGGCAACATGGAAGACGATGTTGTTATCAAGCTCCTCTCCGTGGATCCTCAAAACTACGACGACGCCCCTCTAGAAGGCATCCGTCGCTTGCTCTCAAAATTCACCGGCAAAGATATTCCCCGAGGCGAACCGCTGGACACGACCAAGATCGAGAGCATCAGAATGGGCACCACCGTCGCCACAAACGCCTTACTAGAAAGAAAGGGAGAAGACATTGCCATGGTTGTCACAAAAGGCTTCAAGGACTGTCTAGAGATTGGCAACCAGAGTCGACCCAACATCTTCGATTTGGCAATCAAGAAGCCCGAGGTCCTTTACAAGAAAGTCGTTGAGATTGAGGAAAGAGTCACACTGGAAGATTATGCCGAGGACCCTACGAGGAACCAGACAGACGCAAAATCTATCGAAGAGGCGGACAACAATGCCGAGCTCGTCAAGGGCTTGTCAGGCGAAGCTGTTCGCATTCTCAAGACACCCGACCACGACCAAATACGCAAGCAGTTGCAAGAAGTCTATGATTCTGGCCTCAGAAGTATTGCTGTTTGTCTCATGCACGGCTACACCTTCCCAAAGCATGAAGCCTTGGTTGGCAAGATTGCAAAAGAAATCGGCTTTGAACACGTCAGTTTGAGTCACGAATTGATGCCCATGATCAAACTTGTACCTCGCGCTACTTCGGCTTGCGCAGATGCATATCTTACTCCCGCCATCCGTAAATACATTGACGGCTTCCAAAAGGGTTTCGAAGGTGGACTAGGCACTGCCAGCGTCAAGCACGAGGAGGGTGCCAGAGGAGCGCGGTGCGAGTTCATGCAATCTGATGGAGGTTTGGTCGATGTCGACTCGTTCTCGGGTCTACGCGCCATCTTGAGTGGACCTGCCGGTGGTGTCGTTGGATATGCCTTGACCTCGTACGACCCGAAGACGAAAATACCAGTCATTGGCTTCGATATGGGTGGAACCAGCACCGATGTATCAAGATACGGCGAAGGAAGATACGAACATGTCTTCGAGACCACTACCGCCGGTGTCACCATCCAATCTCCTCAGCTCGATATCAACACGGTCGCTGCTGGAGGAGGCTCACGATTGTTCTTTAAGAACGGCTTATTTGTCGTCGGGCCAGAGTCGGCAAGCGCACACCCTGGACCTGCCTGCTACAGAAAAGACGGGCCGCTCACGATTACTGATGCGAACCTCTTCCTCGGACGCCTTCTACCCGACTTTTTCCCCAAGATCTTTGGCAAGAATGAAGACGAGGGCTTGGATCCTGAAGCCAGCAAGAAACTTTTCGAAGAGCTCACGACAAAGATTAATCAGGAAGTCAAGGACAAGAACATGTCTGCTGATGAAGTTGCCTATGGATTTATCAAAATCGCAAACGAGACCATGACAAGACCTATCCGCAGCCTGACTGAAGCCAGAGGCCATGATACCTCAAAGCATAGACTTGCAACCTTCGGTGGCGCAGGCGGTCAACATGCGGTCGCTATTGCTGAAGCTCTCGGAATCAGCCAAATCTTGATTCATCGATACTCTTCAGTTCTCTCCGCGTATGGCATGGCCTTGGCTGACGTTGTTGACGAAAGACAAGAACCCGACTCCAAGGTTTGGTCTGATGATGGAGATGTCCGCAAGTACTTCCAGAATAAGATGGAAGAACTCAAGAAGAAGTCCAAGGCCACTCTGAAGGATCAAGGCTTCGAAGAAGGTCACGTACACTTCGAGGAGTACCTCAACATGAGATATAGAGGAACCGAGTCAGCCTTGATGATCATCAAGCCGAGCAAAGAAGACGCCGAAAAGAAGTTCGACGGCGATGACTGGGCTTTTGGCAGAGCATTCGTCGAACAGCATGAACAAGAGTTTGGTTTCACTCTTCCTGACAGGGATATCATTGTTGATGATGTCAGAGCTCGTGGTATCGGCAAGACTTTCGAGGGCCTGGAAAAGACAGTCGACCAACAGTTGCAAGAAGTCAAGCCCAAGGATGTTGGGAAGGATGAGAAGATCTATGGCAAGTCTCAAGTTTACTTTGAGGGAGGTCGACAGGAGACTTCCATCTACAAGCTCGAAGACCTTGCACTTGGCGACCGCATCCAAGGACCCGCTATTATTGCCGATGGTACTCAGACTATTGTTGTTACACCTGGCGCTTCTGCTCTCGTAATCGACACCCACGTGATCATCAACATTGGTGAGAGCGACGGATCCGAGAAGAAGCTTGACACCGAGACTGTTGATCCGATCATGCTCAGTATCTTTGCCCATCGATTCATGGCGATCGCAGAACAGATGGGTCGTGCGTTACAAAAGACGAGTGTCAGCACCAACGTCAAGGAGCGACTGGACTATTCGTGTGCGCTCTTTGATGCAACAGGAGGTCTAGTCGCTAACGCGCCTCATCTTCCTGTACACTTGGGTAGCATGAGCACATGTGTGCAGAAGCAGGCAAAGATCTGGGAGGGAAAGCTCAAACGAGGCGATGTCTTGGTCTCAAACCATCCCATGTATGGCGGCACCCATTTGCCTGACATCACAGTCATCACACCGGCGTTCAGTGGTGACAAGATCGTGTTTTATGTCGCCTCCCGCGCCCATCATGCAGATATTGGAGGTATTCTCCCAGGATCTATGCCCCCTCATTCTCGAGAGCTTTTCCAGGAAGGAGCGTCCATCAAGACCGAGAAGCTAGTCTCGGAGGGAAGGTTCAACGAGAAGCGTATCACCGAGCTCCTGCTTGACGAGCCAGCACAACATCCTGGATGCAGCGGTACTCGTTGCCTAGCGGACAACATCTCTGATTTGAAGGCTCAAGTTGCTGCAAACCAGAAAGGTATAAACTTGATTAACACACTCATTGATGACTACACCGAGAATGTCGTTCAATTTTACATGAGGAGCATCCAGCAAAATGCAGAGAACAGTGTGCGCATGCTGCTCAAGGAGGTCAGCAAGCGTTTTGAGGGTCAAGACTTGTCGGCGATCGACTACATGGACGATGGCAGTCCTATCAAGCTTAACGTCCAGATCGATGCCGAGAAGGGCGAAGCCGTTTTCGATTTTACAGGCACCGGGCCAGAGGTAATGTTACGTCTTTTCGACCATTTTACCATTTACTAACCAGACTTCGGCAGGTATACGGAAACACAAACGCGCCCGAAGCAGTGACGTACAGTGCTATCATCTACTGTCTGCGCTGCCTCATCAGCGAGGATATTCCTCTAAATCAAGGATGCCTGACACCCATCCATGTCAAAATTCCTAAAAAGTCTTTCTTGTCGCCTTCAGCCACTGCGGCAGTCGTTGGAGGCAATGTTCTTACCTCTCAGAGAGTAACAGATGTTGTGCTGAAGGCTTTCCAAGCCTGCGCTGCTTCACAAGGTGACTGCAACAACCTGACTTTTGGCTTTGGCGGTAACGCAGATGGCAAAGAACACGTCAAAGGTTTCGGCTACTATGAAACTATAGCGGGTGGATCAGGCGCGGGACCTACGTGGGATGGCACGAACGGCGTGCACACGCACATGACGAACACACGCATCACAGACAGCGAGGTCTTCGAACGTCGTTACCCAGTCATCCTGCGCGAATTCAGCTTGAGAGCAGGCTCTGGCGGCAAGGGCCAACACAACGGCGGCGACGGAGTCGTCCGCGACATTGAGTTCAGGATCCCAGTCCAAGTCTCCATTCTCAGCGAACGCCGTGTCTACCATCCCTACGGTCTCGCTGGTGGTGAAGACGCGTCTTGCGGAAAGAATCTCTGGGTACGCAATGTTGCCAAAGCACCCGAAGAAAAAGACAAGGTGGAAGAGGAGCAAGAGGTCAGGTATATCAACATGGGAGGAAAGAACACTGCGGCCTTCCAGCCTGGCGAGAGGATTATCATCAACACACCTGGCGGTGGTGGCTGGGGGCCTGTGGGTGAGGAGAGCAAGGCTAGCAAGTTGTGGAGTGATCCGAAGAGTCACTGGAAAGGTGGAAGTGTTGCTGCCAGGCAAGCCGAAGGAGAGGCTAGTGCTTGAGTAAAGTTGGTGTAAAATCAGACAACGAACAGGCATTGTCACGATGGACCTGGCCGCGAGATTTCCAGTGCTGCGATCCCGGATTTTTGATACGAGTTTGTATCCTATCCGAGGTTGCCCGTATGGAAGATTATAGTACGCGTGGTCTTGAACCATGACTCTTTTGCGTCAAGCATAATAACCTCTTGTCCTCCAAACCTCTCGCGGAGAGACTTTCACCCGCGACATTTACTCATTGTTTTGTTTACGCCAACACCACAAAACCAGGGACTGTCCTAGGTCATATCAGATAGTCAACCCAAAGTTCTAACAATCGGTGCAATGGTATGCTTGTTGTTGCTGGCCCAAAAGCTTGTTGCATGTACGTACAGCAATCGAGCAACTTGAGGAATCTGAAGTCTATGCAAACCCTTGCGAGTAAAAACCATGACACCCTATGTGCTTTCTGATCTCGGACGACAAGCACAAAAAGAGCGATGCAAAACATACAGCAGCAGGGATTCCCACGTGGTCACCCACCGTAGTACTAATCTGCCGTTCAACTGCTTATGTATGGCAGAGCGGACGGGATGCCC